>JBBMOL010002221.1:0-27063 GCA_037954665.1 Laguncularia racemosa | reverse complement strand
CGCCAATAGTCAGCCCATAAAGCATTTTTTGGGAAAGAACATTTTTAAAAATTGTGATACAAAACCACGCCAACCCGTGACGAAACCCAATACCAATACTTCGGAATTGTTGCCTAAGACCCCCAAACACCTAAAGTGGAAACCGCGCCCCGTTGTCAAAAGCGAGATAAGAACCTTTGGGTTTTAAAAATAAAGAGCTACAATCGGGATGAAAATCGATTGTAAGTCGAGATGAACCCAGGAAATTAACCGAAAGTTCGATTTAGTTCTTGAAAAAACCAAGAAGGTCCTCCAAAAGTGTTTAATGTTCAAAGATGAAATTTTTGTTTTTTTAACCCTTGGAGTTTTATACTGGGGTTAAAATTTCGTGAAAAAAAAGTCCAAAACGACTTATTAATAATTGCGTAAAAAACACGAAATAGAAAAAGCGGGCCCGGCGGGGGATACACTGCCGTACACGCCCTGTACTTTGGTGTGTATTTTCTGTACTTTGGTCATATCACGCCGTGTATTCTGGTGTGTTCTTTTGTGGTTTTTTGTCTCCATACAGGCCGTGCCTTTTAGCCGTGTATGATTTGTGCAATCTTGGAATTCCTACCCCCGTCCCTTGAAATACACGCCTTCTTCAACCCTCTGGTGTGACTTGTATAAAAGCAAGGCTTCCCCTGGTTGTTCCAATCCGTTTCCCAAATTCATGATTTCTCCAATCCTTTTCCGGCTTCATGGACAACCCTTTTCAACCCCTTAAGTGCTTCCCTTTAATCGTTTCACTTGATTTTTTTGTGATCAGTCCAGGCGGCCCCCCTTTAAGAGGTCCACTTTCTTCTTCCGGCTTGGCTCTCTCATGGATCTCATCAAATTGTTGGACCATTTTTTAAATTGTGGGATTTTCACTCTTAGAGCATTTTCCTACCCAAAAAAAAATTTTTAGATAAACCAAGCCCCAAAGGGGTTTTTCTATTTAACAGGCCAAAATGGCGTCTTTCTTGTCTTTGGGAGTTAAGTTTTTTAAACTTTATACAAAGAGGGGCAGTTGTAAACACCCCATTTTTTCCCCAAGAATTAAAATAATCAATTTTAAAAATTTTTCCAATTTTTTTCAATTTTTCTTAATTTGGCAAAAATAATAAAAAATTCAAAAAAAAAAAAAAAATAGGAAAACACATAAAATTTTTAAAAAAGTTTTTAGAAAGGGCAAAAATAAGGAAAAATAATTTTTACAAATTTTTGAAATTTCAAAAAAAAAACAAAAAAAAAATGCATTGCATATATGCAATTTGCGAAAAAAAAAAAAATCAGGGGAAATGGGCTAGCTAGTATTCGAGCCGGGGGTAAAGTGGGTGCGTGCGGGGGGAGGGTCGGGGGTTCAAAAACGCGGGGGAAGAGTTTCCGCGTTTTGAGATTTTTTTCATTTACCTAGGACACGTGGAGCATCGATTTGGGGAGGAAACTACGCGTTGGGCACGTGATCGTTTTTCAACCTCGGTTCGAGATCGCCGGGCGGGGGGAAAAAAATTAAAAAAAAATTTTCGGCCGTTTAAATTTCGATTTTTTGCACAAATCCAATGATATTAAATAAAGTTGAGATAAACTCATCCAATTGGAATCAAATCTTTAACAAATCAAAGGATTTACCAAAACAGAGTTGGTTCATTTAACCGTCGTCCGATTTCCCTTTTGATGGGGGGAAATTCGGTTTACCCAACTCGATTTCGAGAGCCTATAAATAGAGGGGGGGGGAGGAAGCTAAAGCACAAGATCAAAAAGCGAAGAAAGTAGAGAAAAGAGTAAAAATGGAGACTACCGGGAAAAAATCGAAGCCACGACCGCCGATCAGGAGCTAAGCAACCACCAGGAGGCATTTCTAGAGAAACCCCCCGCCCCATTGGATTCCTCCCCCTCGATAACCTAGGTTTTTCGACACCTCACCCGCTGAAAAAGGCCACCAAGAAGCGTCAACAAGCCCCCCCCCCCCCCCCCCCCGGCCGTGTTCGCCCGACCGACCCACCCCCCGCACTAACCCGGATCCAGGTAAGTGGGATTTTCCGAATTTTCTGATTTTTTAATTTTTTTTCGATTATTTCGATTTTTTATTTTTTTATTTATTTTTTTTTTAGTTATTTATTTATTACTTATGTTTAGTTTATATTTCAATAAATAGAAAAAGCTAGGAATTAGATTTTTTAGGATTTAATAATAAAAATTAAAATGAAAAAAATATATATCAATCAAAAAATAAAAAATAAAAATGTAGAAAAATAAAAAAGATAGTAAAAATAATAATAATAAAAAAACTTTAGTTTTTAAAATGGGATAGATAAGAGCCTAAAGGGAAAAATTTTTAAAATTTAGAAAAAAATAAAAAAATAATAAAAAATAATAAAAATCATAAAAACTAAAAAAATCATAAAAATAAAAAAAATTACAAAAATAAAAAAAAATAAAAAAAATTCAAGAATTATAAAAATAGAAAAAAAAAATAATTTTTATCATTTAGAAAAATCATTTTCTCAAAAAAATCCAAAAATTTGTGTTTTTCCAAAAAATTTTTTTCAAAAAACAAAATTAAAGCTTGGGTTTAGATTTTTTAAAAAAAATCCCAAAAATGGAAAAAAAACATAAATCAAAAAGATTTAAAAAAAAAATAAAATGAAAAAACCCACAAATCTTTTAGGAAAACGAACTACGACTTGTTTGACCTGAATAGCGGGTACGTAGGCACCCTTTGGGTGAACCCAAAAATGAAATAAAAAATCTTTTTTTCAAATAATCATTCAAAAACCAATAAAAAGCAACAGAAACAAAAAAAAAGACATTTCTTGATAAGATAAATTTTTTGGGGTTAGGTGGTAACCGTGGTTTTAATAGGTTAGCCCCGATTAGAAACTCGGTTTTCCCTTTTTTTCTTTTCACCAAAAACGAGAAGAGGGAAAACACAATGACTAAAGGTCCAAATTAAGACTAATCTGCCTTTTTGCTTAATTCAATCTTTCCCAACAACAGTTGGGTGGCAACTCCAAAATTAAACGAAGTTCCTAACTAAGTCGAGGATCTCTATTAATGAGCATAGGGTCTAGTCTAGATCGGATTAGGAATGGGAAAATTCAAAATTAGACTCCAAAAGCAACTCTTCTCCTTTGTACATGTTTGAGATTACATGGGTTAGTGTTTTTCCAAAATTGATTTGAAAGGGAATCACCAAACTAGAATGAAAGAAGGGGTTTATATTTCAGCACTATTGCAGCACCACTTACGGAAGTAATCAGGAAGAATGTGGGGTTCAGATGGGGAGAGCAACAAGAGAAGGCCTTTCAGACGCTTAAAAATAAGTTGACTCATGCGCCACTACTTGCTTTACCTGATTTCTCTAAAACTTTTGAAATTGAGTGTGATGCTTCAGGAATAGGTATTGGAGCAGTTCTCATGCAGGAGAGGAGACCAATTGCATTCTTTAGTGAGAAGCTAAGTGGGGCAACCTTGAACTACCTTACTTATGACAAGGAGTTATATGCATTGGTTCGAGCGCTGGAGACTTGGCAACACTATCTTTGGCCAAAAGAGTTCGTGATCCACACTGATCATAAATCCTTGAAGTACTTGAAGGGACAACATAAGCTAAACAAAAGGCATGCTCGTTGGGTGGAGTTCATCGAAACATTTCCCTATGTCATCCACTACAAGCAAGGTAAAGAGAATGTTGTTGCTAATGCACTTTCTAGAATGTATGCTCTTATCTCTACTCTTAGTTCTAGATTGCTTGGTTTTGAGCGTATTAAAGAATTGTATGTGCTGATCGAGATTTTTGTGAAGAGTATGTGCGCTATGAGAAGAGTGGTCATGGTAAATTTTATAAGCATGAGGATTCTTGTTTAGGGAGATAAACTTTGCATTCCTATTTGTTCCTTAAGAGAGTTATTAGTGAGGGAATCTCATGGAGGAGGATTAATGAGGCATTTTGGAGTAGCTAAAACTTTAGGGATTTTGCAGGAACACTTCTATTAGCCTCACATGAAACGAGATGTTGAGAGGATTTGTGAGCGATGTGTCACTTGTAAGTAAGCAAAATCTAGAGTCCAACCTCATGGACTTTATACCCCACTTCCAATTCCTCATGAGCCTTAGGTAGATATTTCCATGGATTTTGTGTTAAGATTACCCAGGTCTAGGTATGGTCGAGACTCTATTTTTGTAGTTGTGGATAGGTTTTCTAAGATGGCACATTTCATTCCTTGCCACAAAACAGATGATGCTTGCAATATTGCTAATTTGTTCATTAGGGAAGTTGTGAGATTACATGGTATGCATAGAACAATTGTATCGGATCGAGATGCTAAATTCTTGAGCTACTTCTGGAAGACCCTGTGGGCTAAGTTAGGAACTAAGCTATTGTTTTCTACTACTTATCATCCACAGACTGATGGTCAAACTGAGGTAGTAAATCGAACTTTATCTACTTTGTTAAGGGTTATCATTAAAAAGAACATTAAAAGTTGGGAGGATTGTTTGCTGCATGTTGAATTTGCCTATAACCGCACAATGCATTCTGCTACTAAGTTTACTCCTTTTGAAATTGTGTATGGTTTTAATCCACTAACTCCTTTGGATTTATCACCTCTGCCTATTTCTGAGTATGTTAATCTAGATGGTAAGAAGAAAGCAGAATTTGTTAAACGATCCATGAGAAGGCAAGGCTAAACATTAAGCAAAGAACAGAGCAGTATATGAAACAAGCCAACAAGGGAAGTTGTGAGATTACATGGTATGCATAGAACAATTGTATCGGATCGAGATGCTAAATTCTTGAGCTACTTCTAGAAGACCCTGTGGGCTAAGTTAGGAACTAAGCTATTGTTTTCTACTACTTATCATCCACAGACTGATGGTCAAACTGAGGTAGTAAATCGAACTTTATCTACTTTGTTAAGGGTTATCATTAAAAAGAACATTAAAAGTTGGGAGGATTGTTTGCCGCATGTTGAATTTGCCTATAAACCGCACAATGCATTCTGCTACTAAGTTTACTCCTTTTGAAATTGTGTATGGTTTTAATCCACTAACTCCTTTGGATTTATCACCTCTGCCTATTTCTGAGTATGTTAATCTAGATGGGAAGAAGAAAGCAGAATTTGTTAAACAGATCCATGAGAAGGCAAGGCTAAACATTAAGCAAAGAACAGAGCAGTATATGAAACAAGCCAACAAGGGTCGTCGACAAGTTGTCTTTAAACCTAGAGACTGGGTTTGGGTTCACATGCGCAAAGAGTAGTTTCCTATGCAGCGTCGATCTAAATTACTTCCTAGAGGCGATGGACCATTTCAAATTCTTGAGCACATCAATGATAATGCTACAAGTTAGATTTGCCAGGTGAGTATCAAGTAAGTGCTACTTTTAACGTTACTGATCTGAGTCCTTTTGATGTAGGCGACGATTTGAGGACAAATCCTTTTCAAGAGGAGGGGAATGATGAGAGCCATGATGGGAGCCAAGCTAGAAGGTGGAATGTAGATCCTCTTGAAGTGCCACCTAGACCGATCATAAGAACTCGAGCGAAACGATCAAGAAAGCACTTAACGGGTTGATAAAGGATGTCCAAGAAGCCAGAAAGGATTGGAGTAACCATGAGAATGAACTTGCATTTGTACAAGTCATTCAAGGAGATCAAAGCTGCCGGTCTTGACAACACTGGCTTCAATGCTGTCGGCTTTGAACCAGCATTGCAATTAGAGCGTGACAAAGGGACTACGCCGCCAGCCTATATACCCGGCGTACATCCTACGCCGCTTACTACACTGCCGGCGTACATTGCCTGTTTGTTATTTTTCCGCAAATTTATTATGTTATGTCGTTTTGGGCTTTTGTTTTATGAGTTGTAAACCCTATTAAATGCTGCTAGGGTTGGAAAAACATAGATAGAACATTCATACAACATTGAATAACACAATTTGAGGGAATTCCTCTCTTGGTTCTCTAAAGAACTTCTCTTGAACTTATCGGATTTCTTCCGTGGCGTTCAACCAGAGGTCTTTCATCCCGATTGTGGCGTCAACAGAACATACTAAGGTTCTTGCCTCGTCTATAGGCAACGGGTCGCGGTTCCACTTTGATTGTTTGGCATCATGGGTTGCAATTCCGAATATATTGGTATTGGGTTTCGTCACACATGGGCATGGTTCGTATCAATAAATCTGGTTGCTGTAAATATCTTCCCTACAAATGTCGTTGCTAAAATTGTTAATGCTGCAAATATCAATGCTGCAAATGTCATCATTGCAAACATCATCGCAACTATTATTGTCACTGCATATGTCGTCGCTGTAAATATTATTACTGCAAATGTTCTCATTGTTGCTGTAAACATCATCACCACAAATATCACATTGCAAATGTCGTCACTGTAAATGCAATCGCCGAAAATATCATCACTACAATTGTCACTGCAAATGTCCTTGTCATCATTGCAAAACATCATCACCACAAATATCATTACTGCAAATGTCATCGCTGTAAATGTGCTCATCATAATTATCGTCACAACAAATATTGTTACTGCAAATATCGTTTCTATAAATGTCCTCTTGGTGCTGCAAACATTGTAGCCACAAATATCAACACAACTGACGGGTGTCGAATCCAACAAAAATAAAAACCTACTCCTAGACAATTATATGATTTGCATATAGTGGTGAGTAGGGTCGAATCCACAGGGATTGGTTAAAGATATTTCTATTCAAAGGGCATAAAGATGAAAAGAAAACGAGGGGGTTTTGTTTATGAATCAAAATAAGTCGAAGCAAGATAATAGAATCGTATATTGATAAAAGCCTAGCCAAAGGAATCAAGCTAGTTTAATTCAAGGAATTGATCATCGATGCAAATGTTTTCTATTCTTATTCCTAGATAAACTGGTTATGGTTATTAACAAGCTCTAACAACCTATCTCTCCGTACTTCCTCGATAACCAAGAGAAGCTCTTTGATTATTTCTCTTATCGATTAGACAACCCAGACAAGCGCTTAGGATTTAATCTACCAATAGCATTAAAAACTAGAGAGACCACCAATTCATGCCAGTAGATTATAAGATAACCTATTTAAACATGATCACACACCTCCATAACATGAATTCGATCATCTATTTTATAACCAAACATGTTATTGTGTCACTGAGACTAGAACAATCAAACAATTACGGATTTGACGTGCTAGTTGATAATATATTAACTTGCTAATTGAGTAGAAGAGATCTATTCATACCAATCAACAAAGATAATATTGACAAAACGATCAGAAGATATATGAATATCCGAAAACAACGAATAGATTAAATACAAGTCAATTAGACCTCATAATTCGTGGAGAATTAAACATCTATGACCCTTTTGCTAGAAAAGTAGCTTAGCTACTCATGTTCATCAACAAAACGAAAATAAAAAGTAGAAAACATCATGAACCCGGTTGCCTGCTCTGCCTCCAAGATGATCCAAGGTTCTTCAAGATCCCAAAGATTCCAAAGTTGTCCTCACCCTCTAGGGTTGGTTCTATTTATATTGTTAGAGGGATGGCATGTGATCTTTTGCTAGCAAGATACGAAAATATCTTTCCTTTTCCAAGTAGATTTCGAGAAGTAAAATTTCATTTGCCTGGCACGCCTACCCCCGGGCCCGTGGGTCAAGCCGTCCCTTTCCCTCTGTGCAATTTTACGTATCATCTTCCGTATCCAGTGTGTAGCACGCTCCCCCACGGTTAGATTTTCAACCGTGCCTTCCTCTGTGCTTTGATCTACAAGTCTTCATCCTTGTCCAGTGTGTACCACGGTCTACACCAGGCTGACCCTGGGCCCGTGTCATCCTCTGTCGAAGTTCCACAATTTCTTCTCCTTGGCACGTCTAGCTTCCACCACGGCCCCAAAGCCGGTTTCTCCACGACTTCCACCACGGCCGTGCCCTAAAGCCGTGTTCACTTGTTGAAAGCCCAAAATTTCCGCTTTTCGTCCCGTGTGTAACACGGTTTGCACCATGGTCGTGCCTCAAACCGTGCTTCCGATTACACGGCCGTGTACTTAAATCGTATATCTTCTGTTGATTCAAAACCAAGTACACGGCCGTGTACTTTCAATTACCGCTCTTGTACTTCCCTTGGCGATGTAAATCCTTATCTTGATCCAAGTTGTAGATGACTTCTCTAATTTACTTGAATTAGCATCCTTGACCCCATTAACCTGATTTTCACCATAATAGAATTAAGTACCTTTTCCCTTATGATTTCTATAAAATCAATAATAAATTTAAAACACAATTTATACTATAAAGATTAAGTATAAAATGGCTCTATCAATTCCCCCACACTTAAACTCTTGTTGTCCTCAAGAAATTGAATTAAATCAATTGAGAAATCTATCATAGATTATACAAACTTTCTTTTCATCATTCCAAGCATTATTCATTTGAAATTCATGACTTTTTAATTTTAAATGTCTACTACTTCAACCAAAGGGTTTTTCCTGTGATCAAATTACCATGGACAAAATTTAATAGTAATCTAAACAAACAAAACTTTAATCCTATGTTTAGCAAAAAGAATTTTTTTTCCCAAAGAAAATTTCTTAACCCACAAAGGGAAAAAAACACCCAATTAAACTTCATTGGTATTATCAAGCATATAATCCTTGCAGTATAAAGTAAAAGCATATGGTATAAGCTCTTTGCTAGATATTCTCCCTTTTATACATCTTTGTTTTATTCAATGAATGTTTACATTCAGTTCTTTTGATTTATTCAAGCATCTATTTTGACGGGTTTTTGCCCGCTTCTTTTCATGAACTTTTGCCTTTTTCGCCCTTATCGTTATAGTGAGTTCATTGAGTCGGTAACATCCCGAGCTCATCACTCAAGTGACCGGGTTTTGAGATCCCCCTACAGACTCTTCCTCACTCTAACATTCAGTTTGAATACTCTTAATCAATTAGTTGAATCATTGGAGTAATGGCTATGCTTGATTCTTTTTTTTTTTTTCATTATGTGTTATGATTGCTTTAAAAAACAACTTCAAAGAGTATACAGTAGCTAATATAACCTAGAAGTAAACTTGTTTATTTTTCACTTAGGGAACTCGACTACTCTTAGACTTCCAATTCTAAAGCTAAATACAAGGTAAATTTGTTTCTTAAAGATTTCACTATTTAAATTTTAACATGTATTCTAATCACAGCAATGGGTGAGAAAAAACATTTGAACAAGTCAATTTCACATTTTGTAGATGCTTATTACAACATTTAGTACAATCTCTAAATTTCATGATAATTTTTGAAAAAAATTTAGCTTAAAATTGTTTTAAGGACAAACATTCAGAGTATAAGTTAGTTCTCTATTCTCTATATTTTATTATCCTCTCCCCACACTTAGCTTGAATAGTGTCCTCACTGTTCCAAATTCAGCAAAATGAAAGAAAAATGAACAACTAAGGAACATTAGAGAATAAGAAAAAGGAAATGCTGGTTACTTCCTTGGTATTAAAGTTCTCCCTTTAAGTCTGGAAAGTGTCATCTGATTATGTGTATCCTTGCTACAGCTGATCAAAAGAGTTCAAAACTACACGAAAATCAAAACAAAACTAAATAAAACAAAGCAAAAACAAAACTAAAATTGGAATTTTTTTTTTTTGACATGGGTTGCCCCCCTTTGAAGCGCCTTCTTTAACGTCTTTGGCAGACGTTCCTGGCTAGATGTTCGGATAAGGATTTTGATTCCAGCTTGGGTGCCTGTGGTGATGGTTAATAACACCCGCAACAAAAAAAGTGGAGATATCGTAGGATGTTTCATGGCATCAAAAATGTTAAATTTAATCACTTCACTCAAATTCCATAGTGAGGGTGCCATCATTTACATCATTTTCATTTTAGAAGTCTTAAGGAATGGTCGCCCTAATATATAGTGATGAGTATGAGAATCACTATCGTCCATTTTCAAGCACAAAAAATCAGTAGGAAAACCCACCCATTGACTTAAACTAAAACATCCTCTAAAATCCCTCGGGGATAAACTTTGGGGCCCTGTCAGCAAGTTGAACAATGACCCCCGTTTCCTTCAAGGGACCAACATTTAAACCGTTGAAAAAACAGAAAAAAGGCATGACATTGATAGAAGCCCCTAAATCACACATGGCTTTAGCGATTCCAAGATTCCCTTTTTTTGAAAGGATAGTAAACATACCTGGACCCTTGCATTTAGGAGGAAGCTTCTTTGAATAATAGCTGAAAACATTTTCACTCACACAAATCTTTTCATTCCCTTTCAGCTTCCTTTTGTTAGTGCATAAGTCTTTGAGAAATCTAGCATAGCGCAGTATTTGTTTAAATTGCATCAGCAAAGGAATTTTTACCTCGACTTTGCGAAAAGTTTCCAGAATTCTTTTTCTTCCGCTTCATTTTTGGGGATTTCACCAATTGGAGGGGAAAGGAGGTGGTATAATGTGACCTTTGATGCTCAACTGGACTTGCTAATCTGGTTGCCCGCTGGTCGGAGTCGAAATCTCTTTCTTGGTTCCCCCTCAAGATTAGACAGATGTCCTTTCTTATTTGATCCCCGCAATTTGTTCCACTTCTCAAGGTAATTGCATTAACGCTTTGCTTCGGGTTTGTTTAATAGTTTGAGAAGGTAACTTACTTGAGTTTCTAACCTATTGACAGCAGAAGCAGTTGGCTTACCCGATTCTCCCAAATTTTGAATGCTTTTCTTTGTTTCCTCCTGAAATTGTTTGGTATTAACTAGCGAGAGATTAACAATGTCCTCAAGAGACTTTCCTGAAGTGGAAGGAGCTTGGGGTACTTGGGTGTGATGGCTTAGGCTGGAATTGTTGGAATTGTTGTGGGTTATTGTCATATCGGGAAATTAGGATTTATCCCTCATCCAGGATTGTAAGTATTCGAGTAGGGGTCATACTTCCTTTGCGGTTGTCCTAGAAATCCGCCTACAGCTTGGCGTGTTCATGGTTGTCATCTTGCATGTGGGGACATGTCGGTCGGATGATTAGGAGCGCACAAATTCCCCAAAGCTTCACCTGCTATGTTTTTCCAAGAGCTAGCTACTGCACAGGGAGGTTAGATTAGAAATTTGATGTTCAAGGTTAGACACACTTACCTCATTTACCTTCCTTGAAGATGTATCATGCCTATACCCAAATTTTGCGAATTGGCAGTCAAAAATGGAGATCATTCCCTAGCTTGACCAGGGGTTTTTTTTACTATAGCGCCCTTTACTTGCAGCATCCATCATCTTTTCTTTTCCCTCGGAAATAGGCCTTCGTAGAAGTATTGATGAGAAGTTGTTCAGATATTCCATGTTGTGGGCAGCTTGCACACAATTTCTTGAACCTCTCCAATATCATGAAGAGTCTCAGTGTCCCTCTATTTTATACCAAAAAATTTCTTTCTTATACCAGCGGCTCTGGATGCGGGGAAGAATTTGTCTAAGAAGAGTCTTTACCATATCTGTTTCCCAAATGGTGATAGAAACCTGGAGGCAAATAAAACAAACAATCTTTAGCTTTAGTACTTTTAAAAAAACGGAAAAACACGGAGCTTGATTTTTATCGTCGATTTTTTCCCTTTCGACCCTTTTATAGAACACACTATATGGAACTCTTTCAAATGTTTATGAGGATCTTCATTCTCTAAGACCATGAAAGGTTTGGGTAGCAGATGTATCAACCAGATTTTAACTCGAATTCCACGGCTAGTTCGGGGTTTGTGAATATAAAGTGGTTGTTGATTCACATCCGGCGCAGCCAACTCCCTTAAAGTTCTCTCGGGATTTGCCATATTGTCTTCTTTTTCTTAATTAAGGGATGAATCAAACAAATCCGATGCTAAGTTCAGTTAGTGGATGATTAGCTTCTTGTCGCAACCTCTTTAGAGTCTTCTCAATTCCGGATTATAAGTTAGTTCACCTGTCTGAGAAGAACGAGTCATAAAAAAATAGAAATAAATTTGACCCCAAAACCCCCGGCCGAGGGCCAAAATTTGAGGGGGTGTCAACCCAAACCCCAAAAAAAAAACCCTACCCCCAAACAATTATAGATTTGCATATAGGGGGAAAGTAGGGTCGAACCCACGGGGTTTGGGGTTAAAATATTTCTATTAAAAGGGCATAAAGATAAAAAAAAACGAGGGGGGTTTTGTTTATGAATCAAAATAAAGTGAAACAAATAATAAAACGTATATTGATAAAACCTACCAAAAATCAAGATGTTTTAATTTTAAAGGAAAATTTATCATCGATGCAAATGTTTTCTATTCTTATTCCCCAGAAAACTGGTTTTTGGGGTTTTTAACAAGCCCTAACAACCTATCCCCCCCACTTCCCCCATAAACCCAAAAAAAGCCCCTTTGATTATTTCTCTTATTGATTAACAAACCCCCAAAAAGGCCCTTTGGATTTAATCTACCAATTTGCATTAAAAAATAGAGAGACCCCCAATTCGGGGCCCGTAGGGTTTTAAGATAACCTATTTTTTTAAAATGATCACAAAAAACCTATAAAATTTAATTCGATCATTTTTTTTTAACCAAACATGTTATTTGTCACTAAAAACCAGAACAATCAAACAATTACGGGTTTTTACGTGGGTAGTTGACAATATATTAAAATTCTAATTGATAGAAAAGCTCTATTTATACCAATCAACAAAGATAATAATGACAAAAAAATCAGAAATATATGAATATCCGAAAACAACGAATTTGATTAAATACAATCAATTAACCTCACAAAATTTGTTGGGGAAAATTTAAAAAAACTATGGGCCCTTTGGCTAAAAAGTAGCTTAGCTAAACATTTCCCTCAACAAAACGAAAATAAAAAAATAGAAACTCGTCCTCACTATAAACTTCATCACCATAAATATCATCATTGTAAATGTCATCGCTACAAATATGGTTGTCATAAATATCTTCACTGCAAGTGTCATTCCACAAATATCATCACCGCAAATGTCGTTGTGTATATATTATCGTAGAAAAATATCGTTGTTTTGAATGTCCTCGTCATTGTTGCAAACATCGTCACCGCAAATATCATGGGTGCATATGTCATCATTGTAAAGGGTGGTTGCCACAAATATCATTGTTGCAAATGACATCATAGCAATTATTGTCGCTACAAATATCGTTATTGAAAATGTCCTCATCATTGCTGCAAACATTGTTACCCATAAATATCATCACTACAAATGTCATGCTGCAACTGTGGTGTCGCATAATTCATCATTGGAAAATTTATTGTCACCACAAATATCTTCACTACAAATGCCCTCGTCATCATTGCAAACTTCATTGCCTCAAATATCATCGCAGTAAATGTGGTTGTCACAAATGTCTTCTCTGCAAACTATCGTGTTGCCGTAAATATCATTGCTACAATGGTTGTCGCTGTAAATATTGTTACTAGAATTATTGTCGTTGTAAATGTCCTCATCATCGCTTTGAACATTGTCGCTACAAATATCATTGCTGCAAATGTCCTCATCATCGCTATAAACATCGTCGCTGCAAATATAGTTATTGCAAATGTTGCCACTACAAATGCACTCACCACAAATGTCATCATACAATGTCACCGCTGCAAATATTGTCGCTGCAAACATCATCGCCGCAAATATCATCGCTACAAATGTCATTGCTGCAAATGTGGTCATTGCAAATATCTTCTCTACAAAAGTTGTTGCTACAATATTCATCGCTATAAATGTCCCTATCGTCACTACAAACATCATAGCCACAAATCATCACTACAAATGTCACGCTACAATTATTGTTGATGCTCCAAATTACCTTATCATGGCTGCAAACATCGTCGCTGCAAATATCATCGCTATAAATGTTGTCGCTTTAAATGTGATTATCGTGAATATCATTGTTGCGAATCTCATTGTTGCAAACATTATTGCTACAAATATCATCACTACAAATGTCCCCATCGTCGCTGGCAAACTTTATCATTGCTGCAAATGACATCACAAAAAATTATTATCACTACAAATATCGTTGCTACAAATGTTCTCGTTGTCGCTGCAAACATCATCCTCGAAAATATCATCACTACAAATGTGGTCACCATAAACGTCATCATTGGAAATATTGTCATCGCAAATATCACCGCTACAAATGTCCTCATCATCACTGAAAACATAGTCACTGCAAACATCATTGCTGTAAATGTAGTTGATGTAAATATCTTTGCTACAAATGTTATTCCGTCAAACATCATCGCTGCAAATGTCTCCTTGCAAATATTGTGGCTAGAATTATCATCGTTACAAATGTTGCCTCGTCGCTGTAAACATCATTGTAGCAACTATCATCACTGCAAATGTGTTTGCCGTAAATATCATCACTGCAAATATTCTCACCGAAAATATCGTCACTGCAAACAACCTCATTGTCATTGCAAAGACCATCGCCACAAATACCATCACCCGGAATGACATCACTGCTAATGTGGTTGCTATAAATATTGTCATTGCAAGTGTCGTCACTGTAAATATTGTCGCCATAAATATCATCGCTACAAGCGTCCTTGACATCGCTACAAGCAACATCACAACAAATATCAATGCTACAAAGTCCTCATCATCACTGCAAACATTGTTGCCTTAAATATCATCGTTGCAAAAGTAGTCGCTACAAAAGTGGTTGTCGCAAATATCGTCATTGCAAATGTTGCCGCTGCAAATGTCCTTGTTGTCACTACAAATATCATTGCTGTAAATGTCATCCTGCAAATATGGTTGTCACATATATCATTGCTGTAAATATTATCGCTGCAAATATCGTTACTGCAAATGTCCTTGTCATCATTGCAAACATTGTAGCTGCAAATATCATTGCTGCATGTCATTGCTACAATTATTGTCGCCGCAAATGTCAATGCTTGAAATATCTGCATCATCACTGCAAGCGTCATTGCCACAAATATCATCACTATAAAAGTAGTCGCTACAAATATTATCACCGCCAATTGATCGCTGCAAATGTCTTTGTCTTCACTACAAAACATCGTTGCTGCAAATGTCATTGTTGCAATGTAGTTACCAAAATATCTCCACTGCAAACGTCGTTTTGCAAATAATCATCGCTACAAATATTGTCACAAAAAATATCATCGTTGTAAGTGTCCTTATTGTCACCGCAAACATCGTCGCCACAAATATCATTGCTACAAACGTCATCCCTGCAAATGTGGTTGCTACAAATATTGTCACTATAAGTGTGGTTATCGCAAATATCATCTTTGGGCAAATGTTGTTGCTGTAAATATTATTGCCACAAATATCGTCACTAAAATGTCCCTATTGTCACTGCAAAGTTCGTCACCACAATATCATCACTACAAATGACATCGCAGCAATTATTATCGTTGCAAATGTCATTGCTGCAAACATTGTCCCTAAAAATATCATTGCTGCAAATGTTGTCGCTATAAATGTGGTCGTCACAAAAATCATCGTTAGAAATATTGTCACCCGCAAATATCGTCGCTATAAATGTCCTCATCATTATTTGCAAATATTTATCATTGTAAATGTGGTTGCTGCAAATATCTTCACTGCTAATGTCGTCGCTGCAATTGTTGTTGTTGTAAATATCATCGCTACAATGTCATCGTTGCAAATGTGGTTACCGCAAATATCATCACTGCAAATGTCGCCATTGCAATATTATTGCTGCAAATGTCACATCATTATTGCAAACATAATCACCATAAATATCCTTGCTAAAAATGTGGTCATCGCAAATATCATCTATGCACAAGTCGTTGGTGCAAATATTGTTGCTATAAATATCATTGCAGCAAATGTCTTTATTGTCGCTGCAAACATCATAGCTACAAATATCGTCATAGCAAATGTTGTTGCCACAAATGTCAATGTTGCAAATGTCCTCGTCGTTGCTGCCAAATATCATCACCGTAAATATCATGGTAGGAATCAGACTTTTCCGAGACCTATCACTAGGGCCGAGCTAAAGGTCTCCAAAATCTAGTTTTGAGGGTTTTGCTAGAGAAACCTACCTTGAGAAATCTAACCTACTTTCTACATCTTTGCACTATAATTTTGATGCATTTCAGCAGGTTCATCTGTTAGTCCTAAGGATGCAAAACGCCCTTACTACTGAGCGATCGGGGTTGTTAATGGAACCTGATTCAAAAGCTTCTTAAAGACCGGCATCATGAAGGACCATTTCTTTTAAATATTTACTCTTTTATGAACTATTTCGGTTGTATTTTGGCTTTGGGACACTTTTATTTTCCTTGTAATTTTCATTTAGGGTTAGCCACCTTAAAAGTGGCAAACTTGTAATTTTGAGCACTTTTTAATCCTAAGAATAGCAAGTATAATACTTGCTTAAGAGAGGGTTTGAGGAGGCGATATTTTGTAGAATTGAGAGTTCATATTCACATGAGAATTAGGGTTCCTAATTTTCATTGGACTCTTATCAATTTCAATCCCAAGAGTTGAATTGTGGCGAGTGCAACACCTTGAAATTAGGAATAGTATCAATTTCATTTTGTTGTGATTTCTTTTCTTCTCTAGTGTGTCATATCTAGGGGTGAATTGAGATAGTTCTTGGACAAATTTATTCTTATTATTTTTCGAATTCTTGTGTTTAATTAAGATCCTTTGCATTTGAATTCGATTCATCCTGAAGAATTCCTATTGAAACGTGATTATCACTTGTGGAAAGGAGTTCTTAGAATTGAAGTTTTCTTTTGAATTTGTGGATTATTCTCGTGGGATTATATGTGATTAGTGTGATGTTAGAAGAGTATTTCATTGTGGTATTACAATTGCAACATTGAGCATTTGGATTTCATTGAATCCTCACTAGGGTTCACGCAATTTTTGCCCTTTTGAAGCCGGTTGTTGTTGACTTGAGTTTGCTTTTTCTTGAGTCTTTTAATTGTTCTTCTAAGTGGATTTAGGCACATCATCTTTTTGGTATCAGAGCACAAGTTAAGAGAAGGGATTGGTTTTATTTGATTTCGTGGAATTAATCATCAATTAGGGTTGATATAGTGAAAACCGCAAATTGTGTTGTTGTTGAGGTTTTGAGCTTACGAAATTACCTTGGCTTGGAATTTAATTTGCTGTTTGTTGGAATTGGATTGGGAAGGTTGTTGTATCATCTTATGTTCAATAATTTTCGTGGAAGGGCAGAAGCATAGAAGTGTTGTTTGATTCAACAACTTTTGGAACTTGAAAAACTTACCAATCCTTGCCGTGACTAGTTGTGGTGTGAAGGAGGTTGTGTAGCTTGTTGTTTTGATTTTCATTGTGTAATTCTGAATTGGAGAAGTGCAATTTATAGATTTGCATTGAGTTTTGATGAGTAAGGAATTTATTTGAATTCAAACACATGCCATTAAGTTGTGGGAGTTAATGAGTGCTATTTGAATTTGAATTCATTGTTTACCAAGAAGGCTTGCAATTAGTGAAGTGGTTTGAATTTCAAATTGAAAGTTGCTGCCTATTGTGGAATTCGGAATACATTTGTGGAAAGTACCATATTTTTCCTTTGTTGTCATTATTTTCGTGGAAGTGGAAGCCCACTTGTGTTATTATCCCTTGTGTTGTTGCCGTGAAAGTAAACTCATCTTTATTGTTGTTGTTACTTATGTGTTGTCATGGAGTGACTTGTGGAGATTAAACTTTGTTGCATCGTGATCTTGAAAGAAGTGGGAAATATTGTTCACGTGTTGATTAAGTTGAATTCCACAATGTCTAGTGAAATGCTTCAATATGCTAATGTATTGCGACGCTCATTAAGTACATTTGCTAATAAGGAGGAAGAACAAAGGGAAAATTTGTTCCACACTTCTTGTAGGATACAGGAAATTTGTGTGTCCTTATAATAGATGGTGGTGGTTGTACTAATGTAGTAGCTGCATCATTGGTATCGAAGTTAAAGCTTTCAACTATTCCACATCCTAACCTTATAAACTACATTGGCTTAATGATCAAGGAAGTCTGTATGTTACCCAAAGAGCTAGGGTACCCTTCAGTATAGGAGACAAGTATTGTGATGAAATTGAGTGTGATATCTTGCCTATGTGTGCAACCCATATTTTGCTTGTAGACCTTGGTTATATGATAGGAGGGTCTTACATGATGGCTTCAGAAATACATATTTTTTCCAAAAGGAGGGTAAGCAAATTATTCTGAATCTTATGCCACCTTCAAAGGTCCATAATGTCCAACAATAGATTAATCGACCATCAGAGGTTAAGAAGGCTTTGATTCAAAATAACGTCTCTGAGGGGAAAAAGGTATTGTTGATGGGATAGGGTGAGATGGAGAGGACTAATCACAGAAGAGGCTCCAACATACTTGCTTTAGTTGAGATGTGTCTTAGGGTTACGGGAATCACAGTCTCTACCTCCAGCAGTTTCTTAGGTATTAAATGAGTATACTGACATTTTTCTTGATGATTTGCCAGCAAGATTACCACCCTTAAGAGGGATAGAGCATGCTATTGATCTTATGCCCAGTTCAGTGTTACCAAACCGACCTGCATATCGCATGAATCCTGAGGAGGCTAAGGAATTGAAATGTCAGGTAGATGAATTTGTAGAACGGGGGTTTGTTAGAGAGGTCTCAGCCCATGCGTTGTTCCCGCCCTTCTTGTTCCCAAGAAGGATGGAACTTGGAGAAGTGTATCGATAGCAGAGCCATCAACAAAATCACCATTAAATACAGGTATCCTATTCCTAGACTTGATGATATGTTGGATGAGCTATATGGTTCCAGATTTTCTCCAAAGTTGATCTTAAAAGCAGATATCACCAGATTCGGATGAGGGAAGGGGATGAATGGAAGACGCTTTTTAAAACACATCATGGACTGTACGAATGGTTGGTTATGCCTTTGGTTTGAGTAATGCTCCTAGTACTTTTATGAACATTGATGAACCATGTATTGAAAAAGTTCTTAGGAAAATTTGTTGTTGTTTATTTTGATGATATTCTGATCTACAACAAAGACCTAGAACAACATGTGGAGCATCTTTGGGCAGTATTCTCAGTCTTGTAGAACAACAAACTATTTGTGAATTTTCAGAAGTGTTCCTTTTGCCAACTAAGGTAACATTTTTGGGCTTTGTTGTGTCAGGTAAAGGAGTTAGGATGGATGAGGAGAAAGTGAGGGCGGTTAAGGAATGGCCAACACCTACTTCAGTTATGAGTTAAAAAGTTTTCATGGGCTTGCATCCTTTTATAGACACTTTGTCTAAAATTTCAATAGCATTGTCAGCCCTCTCACAGAACTGACTAAGAAGAGTGTTCCTTTTATCTGGAGTGAAAAGGCCTAAAGGAGTCATGGAGGGGGTGTCTTTGGAGGGGGGAAAGGAAATGATGGTTATTTTTGTGATAGAGGGGTTTTTCTGTAAAAATCAGGAAAATCATGTATTCCATCTGGTTTCTGTGGGGAAGCTTTTTGCGGGGGGTTTTTGTCGGGGCATTTTGGTGAGAAAAAACTCTAGCCATATTGGGGGGAAAATTTTTTTACTGGAAAGGTTTTTTTTAAGGGATGTCCATAGGGTACTAGAAAGGTGGGTGTTTGAAAGAGACCAAGGGGGGGAAAGGTGCGTAGGGTGAATATTTGCCTTTACCTTTTAACCATCAAAACCCCCCCGTGGACTGATATCAGCAAGGATTTTGTGTTGGATCATTAGGACAAAAATTAAGGATTTCAAATCTTGGAAATGAGGGCCCTTTCAAGCAATAAACCCTCGGAAAAAATTATTATCTCCCTTTTTATTTATTCTGAATTGTATATCCAAAGGTATGTTTTTTGGTTTCACAAGGCGATGGAAAAATCACTAAGACTCGTTTGGGGGGTTATCTATGGACGCCCTGAACCCGGCGTGGTTAACCGCGGATTCCCATCATGAAGCTACCCCCTGCCAAAGGGGATTATTTTCTTTATTGTTTTTTTATGTTTAAACCATTTATTTTGAAAGCTTTTGGGACTTTTATTTGGTTGTATTTTACCTTTGGACCGGCCACCCTTAGGGGCATGTTGTGTTTTTTTAGTCATTCTAACCCTAAGGGTGCAAGTTGAATATTTGCAAATTGGGTTTTTGGGAGCTTTTTAAAACATTGGGGAAATCACCCCCTTTGCCGTGAGAGAAGGGATTTTCAAGCTTTGCTTTAAAATTTCCCTTGTGAAATTGTGGGAGTTGACTTGGATTTGTTGTTGTTATATCAAAAAATTTACAAGTTGATCCAAATTCCAAATGGGAGTCAATCTGGTGAGGTTTTAGCTATTTTATGTACTTTTGTTCTTATAAAATTTGGGTTCTAAATTTCAGATTTGGAGAATTCAAATTTTGAATTGGAATTCTTTCTGTTCTATTTTCACATTAAAATTACCCTCGGATGTTCTTTATATCCTTTTGATTTTTCATCAATATTTCGGATTTTTCCTTGGGAAATTGAGGCTTTTCCTTTGTTTGTGGCGTGGATGTCTTTATAAATTCTCCTTTTTAGTTGATTGTGCTTGACCCCCTTTGGGACATATTTTTTGGTTCAGAGTACGGGGTTTAAGAGGGATTGTTGAAATTGGGATTTTGAAAATTAATTTGGTTTCTTCATCTTGCCGTGAGATTGTTAAGGTTAAAGGGGGTTTGTTGAATTTGGTTTTATCCTTATATTGTTATCTTCTATTCCCGTGAGTTGCTTATGGTTGAGGGGGAATTGTTAAATTAGGTTCCCCTTTTTTTCCCTTCTTCCGTAAGTTAATTGAAGGTATTGAAAAGGGTTTTTGTTGATAAGTTTGGGAATTGAAAGTTTTTGGTATTACCTTTGTGAAACTGATTGAAGGGAGTGGAAATTGGGAAAATAAAGTGAATGTTTTTTTTTGTTTTTTTTTCCTTGATGTTTAGTGATTGATCCTTGTTGAAATTGAAGATTTAATTTAAATTGTTTGTTTTGGTACTAATTGGCGTGAGTATTTATTTGGGGAAGTTGAAATTGTTGTTGTAGAAGGGGATCTTGTTGTAATTTTTTGTCTTGACTTCACGTGAAGGAGAGGAAGGTAGTGCAATTTCGGAATAAAAATTGTGTGGGAAGGGATTGTGTTTTTTTTGCTTGTTGTTCAGAATTGTGGAGGATATTTAATTTTCCCAGATTTGATTAGGTGAAAAAAAAGGGAGTTATTTGATTTCAAAAAAAGCTTTAAAGAGTAAAGGAGTTATTGGCTTGTTTGAATTTGAAAATTTGCATCTTCCCAAAAGGGGGAGGATTTGAAATTAGTAAAGTGAATTGTTTTCAAATTTAAATGTGCTTTTTGTTTTTTCGGTTGAAAAAATGTTATACAAGTGGGGGAAATGCACCTGATTGGTGGAGATTTTTGGGGTGTTTGGTTGTGCAATTGGAAGTGAAGTGTATAATTTCCAGATTTGAATTTTGTGGAAAGAAAAGGAAAACAATTTGAATTGAAAACATCCATTTCTTCAAGAGTTTAAAATGGTTTGATTTATTTATTTGAATTTGAAATTTATTTTACCTTTGTGGGAAAGTTGCTTAAGGGTTGTACTTGTGAATTTTTTGCCCTGTTGTATGTAAGGGGCGGTGGAAGTGGAGGTTAGTTTTTGTTGCCGTTTTTTTTGTTTTTGTTGCCCTTTAAAGGAGCATTTTAGTTATTTTGTTTGTTGTACCGTGGAAGTGAAGAGTTGCAAAATTTATTTTTGGTGAAATTTTTGGTTTTATTAAAGTGTATAAAGGGGGGAGTGAGTTGGTTTTTAGCGTGAATTTTTTTTGTGAAAAAGTGTGTCAATTACTAGACTTTTTTTTGGTAACAAATAGATTTCTCCACAAAAAAAGTTATTAAAATGTAAAAGGAGGAATGGTGATGTGCATATAGTCGAAGGTGGAGGTCAGGGTTTTTTAAAGTTGCAGGTGGGGGACTTAATGAACAAATTCGGGACTTAGAAAACTTGTTACACTTGCAACAAGGATTGATTGGTGACATTGCCCCCACCACAGTGGGACACCTTCAGGAGCCACCTAGAGCAAAGGGAATTTTTTGCTTTAGAGAAGATAGAGTTTGGGAATTTGGACTTAAAAACCTTCCCAGAAATGGAATTTAGACCATAGAGGCTCAGAGTGTGCCGAGCTACAAATGCCTTACTTGAAGATAAGGGTTCCCCCAGATGAAGTTTCCCCAAAACCCCGTGCAACCTTTAGAGGGTTTTGAGGGAATGATCAGTTGGACCAATTTTTTAGAAGACTCTGGGATCGCATAATAGGGGTGAGTCAAAGGAACAAAACGTTGGAAAATGTTGAGATAGGGAAACATCAGTCGATAAAGGTCCTTGTTTTTTGTTACGGAGAGTACATCTGAGATGGAGGAAAAAAAACAAAATTACTTTGATTTCTATTGGGGTTCTGTAGAGTTCTCCTTCAGTGGGTTACTTTTGGGAAAAAGGCTTTTTGCCTTTTTTTTAAATAAGATTTGAGGTAAATCTTTTTTTAGGTCCCAAAGGGGATGATGGGAAACAAAAACCGAAAGGGCCTATCATTAGGAAAAAAATTGAAGGTTTCAATCTTGGCAATGAGGGCCCATTTCAAAAGTCAACCTCGGAATAAATTTTTCTAACCCCTTTTTTTTATTCATGAATTTTAATTCCCAAAGGGTTTTTTTTGGTTTCACAAGGCGATGGATAAATCACTAAGCTCGGGTTTGGGGGTTTTTTGGACCGACCTGAACGGGGGATGAGTTGAACGACGGATTCCATCATGAAGCTAGCCTCCGAAGTTTTTTTCTTACTTGTAAATTTTTGTTTGAACCCCTTTATTTTTTAAACTTTATGGGCATTTTATTTTGGTTGTATTTTACCTTTTGGACCGGCCACCCCATGTGGATGTTGTGATTTTTTAGTCTTCAAACCTAAAAAGGGGGCAAGATGAATTATTGCAAATTAGGGTTTTTGAGGAGCTTTTTTAACATTTGAGAAAAAACACCCCCCTTTTCCGTGAGAGGAGGACTCTTTCAAGCATTTGCTCTTTAATTTCCTGTGAAAATTTTGGGAGTTTATTGGTTTGTTTTGTGTTTATAACAAAAATTTAATTTGACCTAATTCCAAAATAGTGATCTATTGGGAGGATTTAGCTTTTTTTGTATTTTGTTTTATGAAAATTGGGTTCTAAAAATTTTAGATTTGGGGTAATTTTTTTGAATTGGGGTCTCTTTCTGTTCTATTTTTCATCTTGAAATCTGCCATCGGATGTTCTTTTTTCCCCTTTTATTTTTCATCAATATTTCGGATTTTCTTTGAGGAAATTTTAGGCTTTTCCCCTTTTTTGGGCGTGGTGACATTTCAATTCATTTCCCTTTTTGTTTTTGTGTTGCCCCCCTTTGGAATTAAAAAATTTTAAACCTTTTAAATTTTAAATTTAAATTAATTCCAAAAAAAGCCAAACCAAAACCTAAACCCTGAACCTGAACCCCCAAACCCAGAAACCCAAAAACCCTTTAAACCCTAAAAACCTACACCCTAACCCCAACCCACCCCTAAACCCCAAACCCTAAACCATAAACCCTAAACCCTAAACCATAAACCCTAAACCCAAAAACCCAAAACCCAAAACCCAAAACCAAAACCCAAACCCCAAAAAGCCCCTAAGCCCTAAGCCCCAACCCCTAAGCCAGAAACCCGAAACCCGAAACCCCAAACCCAAAACCCAAAACCCTAAAACCCCGAAACCCAAACCTCAAACCCCAACCCTAAACCCTAACCCTAACCCTAACCCCTAGACTAAACCCTAGACCCTGCCCCAAGACCCATGCCCCAACCCAAGAATCCAGCCCCAAAGACCCAAGACCCTAGACCTAGACCCTAGACCCTAGCCCCAAAACCTAACCCTAAAACCCTAAAACCCTAAACCCTAATACCCTATACCTTATAACCCATACCTAAATCCTAAACCCTAAACCTAAACCTTAAACCCCTAAACCCTAAACCCTATACCCTCCCCCTTTAAACCGAAAACCCCTAAAAACCCAAAATCCAAAACCTTAAACCGTCGACATTTTCAGAACCCGATTTGAATGATGATCCAAATTGCTCATATTTTATTTTTACATCACCCTTTAAACCCTAAACCCTAAAAACCCTAAACCTTAAACCCTAAATCGTCGAAATTTTCAAGACCCGATTTGGATGATGACCCAAAATTTTGCTCATATTTTACTTTATGTCACCCAAAAACCCTAAAACCGTCGACTTTTCAGAACCCGATTTGGATGATGATCCAAATTGCTCATATTTTACTTTATGTCTTTTATTCTAATAAATTTTTTGAGAATAATCTTACAAGTGAAATGTAATTCTCCATGGGATGCCAATATGTCCTAAAAACAGTTGATGGACAAAGAACACTTTAAAAGTGACAATCGAAGACTGCTGCGATTGTTTTCTATTCGAGGCATTGGTTCATGAAGACTTATGTTATTTTGTACCTTGTAATTGTTTTTATGAACTATTTTTTTTTTGTATTTGGTTTTGGGACACTTTTATTTCCTTGTAATTTCCATTTAGGACTAGCCACCTTAAAAGTGGCAAACTTGTAATTTTGACCACTTTCTAACCCTAGGAGTAGAAAGAAAAAAAACTTGCTTAAGAAAAAGGGGTTTGAGGGGGGAAATTTTGGGGCAGATTTTTTAACACTTCATTTAAAAAACGTAGTTTTGAATCTTTCTTAAAACATTTTTGGGAAAATTGTAATTCGTGGAAAAATCATCTTAAAAAGGTTTTAATTTTTCCCTTGAGTTTGAATTGTTCTTTGGGTGTTTGGGCATGATTTGGCAGGGTTTTTGGAAAGGGGAAATTGAGTTCCCCCCGATTTTTTGGGGTTTGTTTTTTTCCCAACCAAATTTTCATTAAATTTTCTTTTCATTTTTTTAAAAATTCCATTTAGAAAACTTTGGGGAAAATTTTATTTTCCAAATTTTATTAAAAGGGGCATTTTTGCCCAAAAAAAAGGGGTTTTGGGGGGAAATTCTTTTTTAAGCTTTTTTCAAAAAGTGGGGACAAAACAAACAAAAAACTTTCGCAAAAGGGCAACATTCATTTCAACATTTTTTCCAACCCACATGATAACTTTTGTAATAACAAAAAATTCCCTTACAAAAAAATGCCGTTTTACAAAAAATGATTTTGGGCCCCTTAAAAAAAAAAGACGCTCCAAAATGCAAAAATTTGCCATGAAAGAAGACATCTATAGCAAATAAAAAACACAACCCCGAGGAAAGTTTTTTAGGGTTTTTATTAAATTTTTACCGAGACAATTTAAATTTTTTCCCGCGAAAAATATCCCTCGCAAATGATGACTTTTTTTCCCGGGGAAAAGAAATTTTTTTTTCCCGGCCCACGACAAAGAATTTTAAACCTCGATATTTGATGCGACAATTTACTTTGGTCGCAAATAAAAGGCTTTTACGGCAATGGTATTTCACCAAAACAACTTTTGGGAAACCCCGACAATTTATAAACACGGCGACTTTTACAAAAAAAACAAAATTTTTGTATGAAAAAAGGACTTTTGCAGGGGACAATGTAAAGCCAAAAAGGGGGGGGTTTTTGGGAAAACAAAAAGATTTCACTGTGAAAAATGACGGGTTTTTTGGCGAAACCCTATCCCCTGCCCCGGAAAGTTACTTTTTCCCGTGCCCGACGATGCCAATTTTAAAAAAAAAAAAAAAATGGGAAAAAAAAAGCATTCCCCCCGCAATAAAAACATTTGCAAAAAAATTTAAAATTCGCTTTGGGGGAAATTTGAAAAAAAATTTATTTTTCCCCAAAATTCCAAAAGGGGGCAAAAAAAAGTTTTGGGAACAAGGATATTCACCATGGGGGAAAAAAAAACGTTTTTAAACAAAATAATTTTTTGCGAAGAAGACCCTTTTTAAAGGGGGGAAGTTTTTTTGTGACGACGATGGGGGTTTTTAGTGGGCAATTTTTTGCTTTTAAGAGCCATTTTAAAAACCCAATTTTGCCAAAGATGACGGGGGTTTGCTATGATGATATTTGCTTAAAAACAAAAAATTTGGTTTTGTGATATTCAAGTGGTTAAAGGAAAATTTTGTGCAATGATACCATCATGAAGGAACAAAATTTTTTCAGCGACAATATTGGCCCCCAAAAGACAAAAAAATTAAAAGGCCAAAAGTTTGCCCCCATTTTAAAAAGTTTTGAGATGACCCTTTGCTACGGGCAAAAAATTCCCCTGCAATGCGAGGTTTTCCCAAAAAAAAAAACATTTGTTGCAAATGATGTTTTTAAAAAATAACATTTTTCACATGAAAGATTGGGGCGCAACCAAAGATATTTTACAAACCCCAAAACAAGGGAAAAAAAACGCAGCGAAAAAGGGGGACATTTGTAGCAATGATTTTTAGTCCCCTAGGGCCCGTTTTCTTTATGGCACCAAAAACGTTGACCTTTCCCCAAGCAACAATTTTCACAGCAATGACGATTTTCATCCCTTTTTTTGACGGTAGTCACCATTCTTTTAACATTTGCAACAACGATATTCCCCCGGGATTTTTAACTTTCAAAAAAATTTGATTTTTTGCTGGGGGTGGCATTTTTTTGTAGGGGCCCTATGTTCGTGCGATGACGTTGTTTGTTTAAAAGAGGATATTGGGCCCCGCGACAAGGGATGTTTGCTACGATGATGTCTTGTTGCAATGGTATTCACCACAATGACAATGTTTCCCCAAACAAAAAATATTTGTCGGGGATTAAAATTTTTGCAATGGAAAAATATTTGCTACAACGACGTCATTTGAAAACGATTATATTCACCACCCAATAAACATTTACTATGAGGGTTATTTAAACTGGGGTTTTGACGCAATTGCTGCAAAAAATATTCCCCAAAATTAGCATTTAGTACAACGTTTTTTCCCCCTTTTGGGTTGAAAGACTTTTGCTATGGCAATATTCACCACATGAAAAGGGGTTTCACAACGAAAAATAACTTCTAAAACCCAATAGTATTCGCCACA
>JBBMOL010002220.1:0-27068 GCA_037954665.1 Laguncularia racemosa | reverse complement strand
TCGTGCCAATCTTTGTAATGACTGTCATCTTTTCGATGATTCTTTTGATATTTTGTTGGCTTCTTCTACTGCCCGTTCATTTGAGTTGGTAGGGAGTTGAATTTCTATGGTTTATGTGAAACTGTTGACATAGATCTGTCATCGACTTGTTTTTGAGATTGGTACCATTGTTGGCGATGATTGACTCAGGAACTCCATATCGAGCTATTATGTCCCTCTTCAAGAATCGAACTATTACCTCTTTGGTTACATTGGCATATGGTGAAGCCTCTACCCACTTGGTGAAGTAATCAATGGCTACCAATATGAACCTGTGGCCATTGGATGCTGTCGAGTGATTAACCGATTATGTCGATCCCCCACATGGAAAAGGCCATGGTGCTGATAACGAGTGCAACTCATTGGGCAGAGCATTTAATCCGGTTTGCTTACACTTGACACAAATGACAGTGCTTAATATATTTAATGCAATCTAAATTCCATGGTTAGCTAATAGTAACCTAACCTCATGTTTTTTTCGGGCCAACACGTAGTCGTTTATATGAGGTCCACATACCCCTTCATGCACTCTTTCATTAGTTCACATGCCTCATTTCTATCCATACATCTTAGTAAGGTGGTATTAGGCAATCTTTTATAAAGCACAGACTCGCTTAATAAGAAATGACTTGCTAACCTTCTGAGTGTTCTTTGGTCATTTTTGCTAGCCATTTCAGGGTATTTGCTTTCTTGGAGAAAAGTTTGATGTCATGATACAAGGTTTATTATCTTGTGCTTTTTCAATACCAAACAGTAGGGGGCCGATTTTTTTATGTCTATTTTCAATGGTTGGACTTCGACTCCCCCTGTTATATGAATTATAGATGCTAGTGTGGCGAGTGCATCTGCAAACTAATTCTGAGTTCTCGGGACGTATGTGAAAGTAATTGCCTCGAATTCCTCGATTAGCTTTGTCAAATGTTGATGGTACGGTATCAACTTGGGGTCTTTAGTGTTATATTCCCCTCTTGTTTGTAGTATGATGGGTGATGAATCTCCGTACACTTCTAATTCACGGATTTCCATGTAGCAAGCCATTTTGAGGCCGAGATGTATGCCTCATTGATAGAGCCATTTTATACTCAATCTTTATAGTATGAAGTGTGTTTAATTTATTATAGATTTTATAGAAATCATAAGGAAATGGCACTTAATTTTATTATGGTGATAAATCAGGTTAAATGGAGTCAAGGGTGCTAATTCAAGTAAATTAGAGAAGTCATCTACAACTTGGATCAAAGACAAGGATTTACACCGCCGGAGGAAAGTACATGGCCGTGTAGTTGAAGTACACGGCCGTGTACTTAGTTTTGAAGCCACAGGAAACTACACGGTTGAAGTACACGACTGTGTATCTATCTAGAAGGAGGCACGGTTTGAGATACGGCCATGGTTAAAACCATGCTACACACTGCATGAGAAGGAGAGAGACACGTCTTGTAACACGGCTGTGGTGGAAGACGTGGTGGCAGCTGTGGTGGAAACCGTGGTGGAAGCTTGAAGAAGCCGTGCTATATACTAAATAAAGAAGAGAAATTGTGGAACTTCGACCAGAGGATGACACGGCTTGACATCTGGTCGTGGTGGAAGACGTGGCACACACTGGATACGGAAGATGATATGTGAATATACATAGAGGAAGGTACGGCCTGACACACGGCCATGTTGTAGGGCGTGCCAGGCGGATGATTATTTTCTTCTCGAGATTTACTTGAAAAAGGAAAGATAGTTTCGTATCTTGCTAGCAAAAGGTCACCTGCCATTCCTTTAACAATAAAATAGAACTAACCCTAGAGGGTTATGATCATCTTGGATCATCTTGGAGACAAGAAGGAAGGAAGGAGGCAGAGCAATAAAACCGGAACTGAGGCTTGTTATGTTTTTACTTTTAATTTTCGTTTTTATGATGAACATATGTAGCTAAGTAGATTTTCTAGCCAAAGGGTCATAGAAGTTTAATTCTCCACGAATTGTGAGATCTAATTGATTTGTCTTTAATCTATTCTTTGTTTTTGGATATTCATATATCTTCTTAACGTTTTGTCATTATTATATTTGTTGATTGGTATGAATTAGAGCTCTTTTACTCAATTAGCAAGTTAATAGATTGTCAACTAGCATGTCAAATCGTAATTGTTTGATAGTTCTAGTCTCGGTGATACAATAACATGTTTGATTATAAAATAGATGATCGAATTCATGTTATGGAGATGTATGATCATGTTTAAATAGGTTATCTTATAATCTACTGGCATGAATTGGTGGTCTCTCTAGTTTTTAATGCTATTGATAGATTAAATCCTAGGAGCTTGTTTTAGGGTTAATCTAATCGATAAGAGAAATAATCAAAGAGCTTGTTTTAGTTATCGAGGAAGTAAGGAAGATAGGTTGTTAGAGCTTGTTAATAACCATAACCGGTTTATCTAGAAATAAGGATAGAAAACATTTGCATCGATGATCAATTCCTCGAATTAAACTATCTTGATTCCTTTGGCTAGGCTTTTATCAATATTCGATTTTATTATCTTGTTTCAATATTACTTTGCTTCACAAAAAAAAACCCCCCATTTTTCTTTTCCTCTTTATTCGCTTTGAATAGAAATATATTTAACCAATACCTGTGGATACAACCCTACTCACTACTATACGCAAATCATATCATTGTCTAGGAGTAGGTTTTTATTTTGTTGGATTCGACACCCATCAAATTTTGGCGCCGTTGCCGGGGATTGGTGTCAAATTTATTTCTATTATTGTATAATTCGTTCTTCTCAGACAGGTGCACTCACTTATAATCCAGAGATTGAGAAGACTCTTAAGAGGCTGCGAAGAGAAGCTAGATCATCCCCAGGACTAAACTTGGCATCAGATTTTTCTGATTCATCCATTGATTCTGAAAAAGAAGACGATATGGCAAATCCCGAAAAAACATTGCGAGAATTGGCTGCACTAGATGTGAATCAACAACCCCTTTGTATTCACTATCCCGAACTAGCTGTTGAATTCGAGTTGAAATCTGGGTTGATACATTTGCTACCCACCTTTCATGGTCTTGAGAATGAAGATCCTCACTAACATTTGAAAGAGTTTCATATAGTGTGTTCTAGTATGAGGCCGTAAGGAATAACCGACGATCAAATCAAGTTACGTGCTTTTTCCATTTTCTTTAAGTACTAAAGCTAAAGATTGGTTGTTTTATTTGCCTACAGGTTCTATAACCACTTGGACAGATATGGTGAGACACTTCTTAGACAAATTCTTCCCGCATCCAGAGCCACTAGTATAAGAAGAGAAATTTGTGGCATCAAACAGAGGGACACCGAGACTCTTCATGAGTATTGGGAGAGGTTCAAGCAATTGTGTGCAAGCTGTCCACAACATGGGATATATGAACAACTTCTCATCCAATACTTCTATGAAGGCCTGCTTCCGATGGAAAGGAAGATGATGGATGCTGCAAGTGGAGGCGCCATAGTAAACAAAACCCCTGGTCAAGCTAGGGAATTGATCTCTATTATGGTTGCTAATTCGCAACAATTTGGGTATAGGCATGATACGTCTTCAAGGAAGGTAAATGAGGTAAGTGTGTCTAACCTTAAACATCAAATTTCTAACCTAACCTCCCTTGTGCACCAGCTAGCTCTTGGAAATACCCAACAGGTGAAGGCTTGTGCAATTTGTGCTGCTCCTAATCATCCTAACCGACATGTGCCCCACATTGCAAGATGACAATCATGAACACGCCAATGCTGTAGGAGGATTCCCAGGACAACCACAAAGGAAATATGATCCCTACTCAAATACTTATAATCCTGGATGGAGGGATCATCTTAACTTCCGATACGGCAATAACCCACAACATTTCCAACAATTCCACCCTAAGCCATCAAACCAAATACCCCAAGCTCCTTCCACTTCAGGTATGTCTCTTGAAGAAATTGTTAAATCACTTGCTGTTAATACAAAACAATTTCAGGATGAGACAAAGCAGAGCATCCACAACTTGGAAAATCAGGTAAGCCAACTTGCTTCTTTTATAAACAGGTTAGAAACTCAAGGTAAGTTACCTTGTCAAACTATTACAAATCCAAAGCAAAGCACTAATGCAATTACCTTGAGAAGTGGAACGAAATTGCAAGGATCAAATGAGAAAGGACACCGAACTAATCTTGAGAAAGAGACTGCAACTCCAAGCCAGCAGAACAACCAGATCAAAGGATCCCTTGTTGAACCACCAAAAGTCATGATAACAGCACCTCCTTTCCCCTCTAAATTAGCGAAAACCAAGAATGAAGCTGAAGAAAAGGAGATTCTTGAAACTTTTTGCAAAGTTGAGGTAAATATTCCTTTGCTGGATGCAATAAGCAAGTACCTCGTTATGCTAAATTTCTCAAAGAATTGTGCACTAACAAAAGAAAGCTGAAAGGTAATGAAAAGATTAGTGTGGGTGAAAATGTTTCAGCTATTCTTCAGAAGAAGCTTCCTCCTAAAAGTAAGGATCCAGGTATGTTTACTATTCCTTGCAAAATAGGTAATCTTGGAATCACTAAAGCTATGTGTGATTTAGGAGCTTCAATCAATGTTATGCCTTTATCTGTTTATTAAAGCTTGAATGTTGGTCCCTTGAAGGAAACGGGTGTTATTGTTCAACTTGCTGATAGGTCCAATGTCTATCCTGAGGGAGTCCTAGAAGTGTTTTAGTACAAGTTAATGGTTGGTTTTCCCTGCAGATTTTTATGTGCTTGACATGGAGAATGATGATTCTCGTAATTCCTCAATGATATTATTAGGGAGACCATTTCTTAAGACATCCAGAACGAAAATTGATGTACATGACAGTAACCTCACTATGGAATTTGATGTGAAGTGATTAAATTTAATATTTATGATGCCATGAAATATCCTAGTGATATATCCCCTGTTTTGTTGTGGATGTTATTGACCCATTAACACAGGCTACATTTGATTTGATAGATGATGATGAGTTGAAAATTGTACTTAATAGGAGTCTTACTATTAATACATTGAAAACTCTTAAGGAGAAGCTTGTAATATTCTCTGATTTGCAGGACATGATTTGGGAGTTGGAATCATTAAAACCTACCAGGTATGATGTGTCCTACATTAATTTACCCCCTTCTAACACAATACTTCTTCCCTCCATTGTGCAGGCACCAAAGTTGGAATTAAAACCCTTACCTGAACATCTAAAGTACATCTTCTTAGGAAAAAATGAGACTCTTGCTGTGATAGTCTCTAACAAACTAAGTATTTTAGAAGAAGAAAAGTTGATTCGGGTGCTAAGAGAGTATAAAGAAGCCATTGGATGGTCCATAGCCGATATCAAAGGACTAAGCCCCTCCACATGCATGCATAAGATTTTAATGGAAGATAATTGCAAACCTTCAGGGGAAGTTCAGCGTCGTTTGAACCCGCCTATGATGGAGGTAGTTAAGAAAGAGATCTTGAAACTTCTTGATGCAGGTATGATCTATCCAATTTCCGATAGCAAATGGGTAAGTCCAATTTAAGTAGTTCTAAAGAAAACAGGCTTGACTATGATTGAAAAACTCTGATGGTGAGTTAATTCCTACTCGGGTTCAGAATGGTTGGAGGGTTTGTGTTGATTACAGGAAGCTAAATGCGTCAACTAGAAAAGATCACTTCCCTCTTCCCTTTCTTGATCAGATGCTGGAACGTTTGGCTGGCCATTCTCACTATTGTTGTCTTGATGGTTATTCAGGTTTTCATCAAATTCTAGTGGCACCGGAAGATCAAGAGAAGACTACTTTCACTTGTCCATTCGGTACTTTTGCGTATCGAAGGATGCCTTTTGGGCTCTGCAATGCCCCAGCCACATTCTAAAGGTGTATGGTTAGTATATTTTCAGATTATGTGGAAAATATCATAGAGGTTTTCATGGATGATTTCACCGTCTATGGTAATTCTTTTGATTCATGTTTGACTAACCTTACAAAAGTGCTTCAAAGATGTATAGATAAGAACCTAGTGTTGAATTATGAAAAATGTCACTTTATGGTTGAATAGAGTCTCATTTTAGGTCATATTGTATCCTCTAAGGGGCTTGAAGTCGATAAAGCTAAGGTAGAATTGATTAAATCTTTACCTTACCCCGTAAGTGTACGGGAAATTCGCTCTTTTCTTAGGAGTGCAGGATTCTATCGACGCTTCATCAAGGATTTTTCCAAAATTACTCAACCCCTATGTCGATTGCTGCAAAAAGAAGTGACATTTGAGTTCGATGAGGCCTGTAAGCATGCTTTTGACACATTAAGGGATAAGTTAACTTCTACTCCAATCATCTAACCACCTGACTGGAAGCTTCCCTTTGAAATTATGTGTGATGCGAGCAATTATGCAGTTGGAGCCGTTCTTAGCCAAATAGTTGGAAGAGCTTCTCATGTCATTTATTACGCTTCCAGAACATTGGATAATGCTCAATGCAACTATTCCACAACGGAAAAAGAACTCTTGGCTGTTGTTTTTGCATTAGAAAAATTTAGATCATATTTACTTGGTACTAAGGTAATTGTTTACTCTGATCATGCTGCTCTCAAATACTTGCTCGCGAAGAAGGAGGCGAAACCAAGACTTATTTGATGGATACTCTTATTAGAAGAGTTTGATCTAGAAATACGCGATAGGAAAGGCTCTGAAAACTTAGTTGCCGACCACCTCAGTAGAATACCTATCAGTGAAGGGTCAACACCAATACAAGATGATTTCCCAGATGAGTATCTCTTTTCTATTCAAAAGATAATTCCGTGGTATGTCGATATTGTCAACTATTTGGTTACTAAAACACTACCAAGTGATTTGTCTAGGGCTCAAAAAGATAAAATTAAAAGTGATGCTAAGTACTATGTATGGGATGATCCATATTTGTGGAAACATTGTGCTGATCAGATCATTAGAAGGTGTATTTCTCAAGACGATATTCCTTCTGTCTTGCAATTTTGTCACTCATATGCATCTGGTGGACATTTTGGCCCAAAGAGGATAGCTCAAAAGGTATTAGGATGTGGTTTGTTTTGGCCTACATTGTTTCGTGATTCTTTTATGTTTGTAAGTCTTGTGAACGATGTCAAAAAATTGGCAACTTAGGACGTAGAGACCAAATGCCACTTACCCCTATTCTTGCATGTGAAATATTTGATATATGGGGTATTGACTTTATGGGTCCTTTTCCTCCTTCTTTCGGTAATGTTTACATCCTTCTTGCTGTGGATTATGTTTCAAAATGGGTGGAAGCCAAAGCAACCCGAACTAATGATGCCAAAGTTGTTGTGGATTTTGTTAAATCTCATATTTTTGCTAGGTTCGGGACACCAAAGGCTCTTATCAGTGATCATGGTACACACTTTTGTAATAGAGTAGTGGAAACTCTACTAAAAATATACAGGGTCACTCATCGCACTTCCACCGCATTCCACCCTCAAACCAATGGATTGGCAGAAGTTTCAAATCGAGAAATCAAGTCTATTCTGGAAAAAACCGTCAATCCAAGCAGGAAGGATTGGGGCACAAGACTTGAAGATGCATTATGGGCCTATCGGACAGCTTACAAGACCCCTATAGGTATGTCTCCTTACCGTTTGGTATTTGGCAAATCGTGTCACCTCCCTGTGGAGCTAGAACATAGGGCGTACTGGGCTGTAAAACAATGTAACATGCGAATGGATGAGGTTGGTGAGCACAGAAAACTTTAATTACAAGAACTTGAGGAAATTCGAAGAGAAGCTTATGAGAGTACTAAAATCTACAAGGAAAAAACAAAGAATTTTCATGATCAAATGATTTCCCAAAAGAATTTTTCTGTAGGTCAAAAAGTACTACTTTATCATTCTCGATTAAAGTTGTTCTCTAGAAAACTACAATCACGGTGGATTGGTCCTTTTGTTATCACTAACATATTTTCACATGGTGCAGTTGAGATCGTAAGTCTTGAAACCGGTAAGAACTTCAAAGTCAATGGTCATCGCTTGAAACCTTTCTATGAAGGATTTCAAGTATGTAATATTGAAGAAACCAGTTTAACTCACCCCGAGTATTGCGATTAATTACAGGAACGTCTAGCCAAAGACGTTAAAGAAAGGCACTTCATGGGAGGCAACCCATATCAATTTATTTTGTTTTAGTTTTCTTTTGATCTTTCTTTTTCTTTTCATTAGCTGCAGCAAGGGTATATATATCATCAGATGACACTCTCTAGTGCCTAAGGGGAGAATTCCAATCACTCTACACTTTATACCAGGGAAGTACCAGTATTCCTTTTCTCTTATTCTCTAATGTTCCTTGTGTTGATTCCTCTTTAATTGTGCTGAATTAGGAACAGTGAGGACACTGTTCAAGCTAAGTAAGGGGGAGAGGATAATAAAATATAGAGAATAGAGAACTGACTTATACTCTGAATGTTTGTCCTTAAGCAATTTTAAGCCAAATTTTTTTCAAAATTATCATGAAATCTGGAGATTGTACTAAATGTTGTAATAAGCATCTACAAAATGTGAAATTGACTTGTTCAAATGCTTTACTCACCTACTGTTGTGATTAGAATACTTGGTTAAAATTAAGTAGTGAAATCTTTAAGAAACAAATTTACCTTGTATTTAGCTTTAGAATTGGAAGTCTAAGAGTAAGTCGAGTCCCTAAGTGAAAAATAAACAAGTTTACTTCTAGGTTATATTAACAACTGTATACTCTTTGAAGTTGTTGTGAAAAAAAAAAAAAATAATAATAATATCAAGCATAGCCATTACTCCAATAATTCAAATAATTGAGTTAAGAGTATTCAAACTTGAATGTTAGAGTGAGGAAGAGTCCGTAGGGTATCTCAAAACCCGGTCACTTAAGTGACGAGCTCGGGATGTGCCAACTTAATGAACTCACTATAACGATAAGGGCGAAAAAGGCAAAAGTTCATGAAAAGAAGCGGGCAAAAACCCGTCAAAATAGATGCTTGATTATATCAAAAGAACAATGAATGTAAACATTCATTGAATTAAACAAGACTTATAATAAAAAGGGAGAAAATCTATAGAAAGAGTTGATACTATATGCTTTTACTTTATGTAGCAAGGATTATATACTTGATAATATCCAATGAAGTTTAATTGGGTGTTTTTCCTTAGTGGATTAAGTATTTACTTTTGGAATAAAAATTCTTTTGCTAAACATGAGGATTAAAGTTTGTTTTGTTTAGATTAGCTATTAAATTTTGTCCATGGTAATTTGATCACATGAAACCAGTTTGGTTGAAGTAGTAGACATTAAAATTACAAGTCATGAATTACAAATGAATAGATGCTTGGAATGATGAAAAGAAAAGTTCATATAATCTATGACGGATTTCTCAATTGATTTGATTCAATTGCTTGAGGACAAGCAAGAGTTTAAGTGTGGGGGAATTTGATAGAGCCATTTTATACTCAATCTTTATAGTATGAAGTGTGTTAATTTATTATAGATTTTATAGAAATCATAAGGAAATGGCACTTAATTCTATTATGGTGATAAATCAGGTTAAATGGAGTCAAGGGTGCTAATTCAAGTAAATTAGAGAAGTCATCTACAACTTGGATCAAAGACAAGGATTTACACCACCGGAGGAAAGTACATGGGCGTGTAGTTGAAGTACACGACCGTATACTTAGTTTTGAAGCCATAGGAAACTATACGGTTGAAGTACACGATCGTGTATCTGTCTAGAAGGAGGCACGGTTTGAGATACGGCCATGGTTAAAACCGTGCTACACACTGCATGAGAAGGAGAGAGACACGTCTTGTAACATGGCCGTGGTGGAAGACGTGGTGGCAGCTGTGGTGGAAACCATGGTGGAAGCTTGATGAAGCTGTGCTATATACTAAATAAGGAAGAGAAATTGTGGAACTTCGACCAGAGGATGACACGGCATCTGCCATTCCTTTAACAATATAAATAGAACTAACCCTAGAGGGTTATGATCATCTTGGAGACGAGAAGGAAGGAAGGAGGCAAAGCAATAAAACCGGGAACTGAGGCTTGTTATGTTTTTACTTTTAATTTTCGTTTTTATGATGAACATGTGTAGCTAAGTAGATTTTCTAGCCAAAGGGTCATAGAAGTTTAATTCTCCACGAATTGTGAGATCTAATTGATTTGTCTTTAATCTATTCTTTGTTTTTTGATATTCATATATCTTCTGAATGTTTTGTCATTATTATATTTGTTGATTGGTATGAATTAGAGCTCTTCTACTCAATTAGTAAGTTAATAGATTGTCAACTAGCACATCAAATCCGTAATTGTTTGATAGTTCTAGTCTCGGTGATACAATAACATGTTTGATTATAAAATAGATGATCGAATTCATGTTATGGAGATGTATGATCATGTTTAAATAGGTTATCTTATAATCTACTGGCATGAATTGGTGGTCTCTCTAGTTTTTAATGCTATTGATAGATTAAATCCTAAGAGCTTGTTTTAGGGTTGTCTAATCGATAAGAGAAATAATCAAAGAGCTTGTTTTGGTTATCGAGGAAGTAAGGAGAGATAGGTTGTTAGAGCTTGTTAATAACCATAACCAGTTTATTTAGAAATAAGGATAGAAAACATTTGCATCGATGATCAATTCCTCGAATTAAGCTATCTTGATTCCTTTGGCTAGGCTTTTATCAATATTCGATTTTATTATCTTGTTTCAATATTACTTTGATTCACCAACAAAACCCCCAATTTTTCTTTTCCTCTTTATTCGCTTTGAATAGAAATATATTTAACCAATCCCTGTGGATACGACCCTACTCACTACTATACACAAATCATATCATTGTCTAGGAGTAGGTTTTTATTTTTGTTGGATTCGACACCCATCGCTCATATTCCGCGATATTATTAGTATATGGAAATGTGAACCTTGTTGCTGAAGGGAATTGTGTTCCGTCTGGAGATATCAACACTGCTCCGATCCCACAACCGAATACGTTGGCAGCTCCATCAAAAAACATCTTCCGCTTAAGGTTGCGGTCTATCCCACAGTCTTTACTGGTGTACCTTCCACTGTTAATAATTTTCATCAGGGAATTGGGCTTGTGGCTCTTGGGATCTCCTTCGACTGGGTGTTCTGCCAATTGTTCGGCTAAAGATTGCCCTTTTAATGAGTTCTGATTTATGTATGTGATATCAAACTCTGATAAGAGCATTTGCCATTTGGAGATTCTCCCTAACAAAACGGGTTTCTCTACCAAGTACTTCAGAGGATCATATCTTGTCAGCAGCTCAATGTGATAGTAAAGGGTGTATTGCCTCAATCGATGCATGACCCAAATCAGAGTACAGCAAGTCCTCTCTACTTCTGAATACCTCTGTTCTCCGTTTGTGAATTTCTTGCTTAGATAAATATATGGAACACTCTCTTCCTTCTTCATCTTTCTGCCCCGACACGCATACTATGGATTCAGGGAGTATCGTGAGGTATAAGAATAAGGGTTTCCTTTGCTTTGGGACTATCAAGATTGGAGGCTTTATGAGATAGTCTTTGATCGTCCTGAATGCTTCTTCACATTCGTCGTCCCATTCTACTGTGGCATTCCTTTTTAAACGATGGAATAGTGGACGGCATTTGTCTGTGAGCTATGAGATAAAACGAGCTATGTAATTCAACCTTCCCAGCAAACCACTTACCTCTTTGACAGTACGTGGAGATGGTAGCTCTAGTATAGACCTTACTTTGTCAAGGTCGATTTTAATGCCTTCCCGGCTTATGACAAACCCTAACAACTTGCCTGTCGTGACCCCGAAAGTGCACTTCTCTGGATTTAACTTGAGCTGGAACTTTCTCAAATCGCTTAAATAACTTTCTCAGAATTTCTATATGGCTTTCTTCTTCTTTATACTTGGCTATCATATCGTTGATGTATACTTCGACTTCTCAATGCATCATGTTGTGAAGTATTGTGACCATGGCTCTCTGGTACGTTGCCCCGGCGTTTTTTTAAACCGAAAGGCATGACTTTGTAACAGAAAGTCCCCCATGTTGTGATGAAATTCGTTTTAGTTTTATCCTCTTCAGCCATTTTTATTTGATTATATCCTGAGAAACCGTCCATAAATGAGAAAAGATAGTTTCCTGTAGTGTTGTCTACGTATACGCGTACTTTTCCATTCTTTTTTTAGAACGAGGACTATATTTGCTACCCATTCTAGGTAGTCAGATACTTCGATGAACCCCACTTCTAGCAGTTTCTTGACTTCCTCTTTAATCTTTAGTAAGATGTTAGGCCTAAATCTTCTCAATTTATGTTTTTTAGGTTTGACATCTTCCCTTGTGGGAAGCTTGTGAACTACTATTAACTGGTCTAATCCTGACATGTTGCCATATGACCAGGCGAACACATCTGCATACTCAGTTAACAACTCAGTCATCTCACGTTTTTGCTCGGCACTTAAACTGGTCCCAATCTTGAGGTTTTTAGGTTTCTCAACGCTTTCTAGATTTACTGTCTCCACCGGCTTATCGATTGAAATTCCACTTTGTTCATGTTTTTGCCAATTTTCTTGTGTTATTTCGTGGTCAAGGACATCGCCTCCAACAGCTGACCCAGCAATGTTGGAAACGAAATCAATGTTTTCATTTTTTACCTGCACGAAATGTCCCTGACGTTCAATGGTAGGGAATCTGGGTGAAGTGAAACAAAAGTACATATATATAAGCAAGACAAATTGTAATTTATTGAATTATGAAAAGAAATCACAATAAAAATTGTTTAATAATTGTTTCCTATCCTTGAGCTGACCTAGTGCTATCAATAGGATAACATAACCAATTATGGAGAGTTGGATGCTGCTTGGACGTGCGAGAGGTTGGGCTCCCGTTGTTGACGTCAGCTTCGCTTATCCTTGGCTCTTGAATGGTAGTTGCTTGTTTGAATGATTGTTGGAGGGGTGGAAAGCGCATCTAGGTGTTACTTGGCTTCTCTTTCCTCCTGCCTCTTACACCTCTAGCTTGTGCCTCTTTTTGGGCTGTAAGAACATACCCTAGTCTAAACGTCCTTCATTGTCCCTCCTTAAATTGATGGCCTTCCTTGCTGATCACCACATTCACCTCGTTGAATATTTAGAGACCAAAGTCTTCAGAACCGTCCTCCCCAATGTAAGGTATGGCGGTTTCTTTATAGATGGCATAATCTTGCTCTCCCAGCATGGTGATGATCTGTCCATTTGCAATGAATTTGACCTTCTAATGGAGGCTTGAGGGTATGGCTCCAACGGTATGTATCCATGGCCTTCCCAAAAGTAGATTAAAAGACCTTGGGATGTCGAGGACTTGGAAGGAGATGTAGAAATACCTGCAGGTCAATCTCTACTGGCAAGCTTATTTCCCCTACCATGTCTCTCTTTGATCCGTCGAAAGCCCTAACCACTGTCGAGCTGGTTTGATCTTGCTTGGATCGACCCCCAATAGGTCGAAGGTAGCCAATGGGCATACATTGAGAGATGACCCATTGTCAATGAGTACTCGAGAGACGATTGTGTCGTTGCATTTTACCACTATGAACAGCGATTTTGCATGTTGGTCTCCGTCTTCTCCTAGCTCTTCGAGGGAGAAAGATATTTGGTCCATGGTGAAGATGGAATCTACCACATGACTCAATTTTTCTATAGCGATGCCCTCTGGTACCTTGATCTGTTTGAGCACTTTTGAAAAGGGCTTCCCTGTGGGGTTCTGAGGTTGTAAGGAGGCCCATAAGTGAATATCTGGGCTGGAACCTTGTTCAGTTGTTCCATGATCTTATATTCACTCACCTTGACCCATTTTTGTAAATGTAGAGAGCCCCTCTTCTTCTTCTTTTCCTACCTCCGTGTTAGGCTCCTTAGTTGAGATTTTGTGTTTTAGGTCATAAACTCTCCCAGAGCGGGTAATTTCCTCCTACCATAGGGGGTCGTTCCTGATCAAGAGCCTGATAGTCAAACGTGCCCGCCTTATACCTCTCTGTGGGTATTGGGACATTGAACACATACTTCTTCTTTGGAATTTGCATCTCGTCGCCGATTGTCCTTCATAGCACTTTATGACCATCGGCTTTTCGTTTGATTTTTATCATGTTCACGGACTTCTCCCCTTCTTTTGGTGGGTTGTCTTCTTTCTTAAACTCGGGCCCCCATTGAATCCACGCAAAAAGAGATATAAAATGAGCGTGAAAAAATACCGGCAAGTGTACCGGATCGGATCAAGTAATATAGTGAGAGAAGAGTGTCGAACCACGAAGATTGATTAAGTAATAAACCTAATATCAATTTCTAATATTATTTAGGCAATGAGTTTGATGAGAATTGAATGAATTTATACTAAATGCTCAAAAAGAGAATTGTGGTTGAAAAATGATGAATTGATGGTGGGAAATAGAATCCACCCTAATTCTAACTAATCATATTGCATTCATGTTATAATAACTCATAGTTATATGGATTTTCACAAGAAATTAACAAAACCTTAATCCTTTATCAAGTTTTAAAGTAACATTACCCCAATTTAATTTAATAGCTCCCGCTAATTCAAATCAAATGAGGATTCTAATTCACAATCATAAATTTCCCAATTATATGATTGCCTAATATCTTAAAATAATTTCTCCTAATCCCTTAGTGAAAAATTTAATAAAAATATTGCATGAAACACTTAGGTTAATTTCTAATAAAATTCAATAACGCTGCTTCCGCAGAAATTATTAAATCTTACTTAGGAATTCTTGATAAAACCTAAATTTCTCTTTCGAGTCATTACATTTCTATGCATTGATTTCAATTACAAAATACAATTCATAGCACGACTTCTTATATGAAAATTCCGCATATCTATATGTCCTAATAACATGAATACAATGATCATTTTAGTTCGAATTATGGCTTCATCTTGTTTCCCATAAGGATGATTTAGAACATTATGGTATGAATTGCATAAAAACAATTGAAATAAAATAGATGCAAATGGAATTCATATTAAACAACAAGAATAAACTAATAAATGGCATAAAAGAAAATAAAGTAAATGAAACAATTGCTATAATCTTTAAGAACTTCAATCTTCCAAAATGATTCCTTGAATTCTTCAATGGAAAGCAAACTTCAGCAAATGACATTCTTTCTTCAAACTAAACTTTGGAAAAATCTAAAGTACCTAAGGGAATTCTAATGATTCAAAAGAAAGACAAATGATGCTAAAACAAAGAAGAAGAACAAAGGATGCTAAACAAAAGATGCTAAGCAAAAGGATTCTAAACAAAAAGGATGCTTCCAAGGTTCATACGAGGGGCCTATTTATAGAACCAAAAGGAGGGGGATAAGGTTGATCTGATGAGGATTTGAGTCAGCAAATTAATTAAGATACGATTTTGGAGAGATTTTCGCAATGGATATCCTGGGGAGTAATGAAGGCCGGTTCAAGGCCGGCGGCCTTGAATGAAGGCCGGCTCAAAGCCGGCAGCCTTGAATGTAAGCCGGCCCAAGGCCGGCGGCCTTTAGTGCAATCCTCCGCTCACTTCTTCAATTTTGTAAAAAACTCCTCCAATTAACTTGTAATTTACTTTTGGGTCCTCAAAACCTGTATTTTCACAATAAACACCATTAAGTATCATTTCTTTATATTTTCTTATATTATTGAAATAAATTTAATATAAGTCCAAAAGAAAATATAAGTATAATGTGATCTTATCACCCATCCACTAAGCGGCCCATAACTCGTTTGGGGTATAAGAGTAATTTACCAAGTACTCGAATCTCCCATGCGATTCTCCTAAGGTACCGACCGTTGGGTCTCTAGCTAACCATCTCTTTTTTATATGTGATTTGGGGGTTTTCTCCAGAGTTTGGCGTGGGTGACTTTTCTGCTGCTCTGTTGCCTTTTGCTGACTTGAGGATTCTTTGGGATCTGGCTCTTCGGATGTGATCATATTGACAGTGGCCTTATGGTTGGGCAGTGGATTAGTGTTGACATTAGGTGCCGGGGTGTTAACAAAGTCCAGTTGCACAATCCCAGCGTCAATCAGATCCTAGATTTTGTTTCGGAGCCTCTAGCATCTATCTGTAGAATGCCCCTCTTAGCCCATATGATAGTCACATTTGAGGCTTGAGTCGAAATTTCTAGGCTTGTACCGGTCATTCGGGATCTCGAAGCTGATCAAATTATCCGCCCGCAGCCGAGCAAAGACCTGGCTAAGTGGGATCGAGATTTGAGTGAACTGTCTCGGGACTTTGGTGGCCTGGGCGTGATTTGTTGGGGAGTGCTGGACTGGGGCACTCATATTTGGAATGTCACACGGTCCCAGCCTTGTCTGCTTTACTGAAGTTAATTGTGTTGATGGTAGACTCCTTGGCTTTGTTACCTCCCAAGGGCCTTTGTGATGATGTGACCCTCGGAGGATCTATTGTTTGGACTCTGCCTGTTGTGATGGCATTTTCGATCCGGCACCCCGCTGCCACTAACTTCTGCAAAAACTGGATGACGTCTGGGCCCACCAGATGTGAGAAGTAAGTCTTATCGAGAGTGTTGACAAATATGAAAGTCAGCTCTTTTTCAGAAATCGAGGTTGCTACCCTGGCGGCATTGAGCCCCATTGCTGAGCATACTCCTTGAAAGACTCAACGTGTCTCTTCCGAAGACTTCCCAGGTCGATTACTGAGGGGAAACTTCGATGTTGAACTTGTTTGGTCGTAGAAAGCTCGAGTAAGTCTTTCCCAAGTATTGACCTGATTGAAGTTAGGTGAGCATACTAGACGAGGGCAGGGCCTGTAAGGCTATCGTGGAAGGTCTGGATCATAAGCTGGTCATATTAAGCATATTTGCTCATCTTCCGAACGTATAGCCTTATGTGCATCTTAGGGCATCCAGTACCATCGTACTTTTTAAATTCCGGGGTCTTGAACTTATGAGTACCTCCTCCCCATATGCTGGCAAGCTAGTGATCCCGTCCTGTTCGAAAAAGTCAAGCCCCTCTATTGTCTTCATTTTGTCAGCCAGTTACTGAAAATGTCTCTTTTCCATCTCCTTTTTTGTTTGTCCTCCATTTCCCTCTTTAGGTCATCAGAGGTCGGACCCTGGTTGGCTCTCGGTTTATACTCAAAGGCTGGGTTGAGGTGGGAATTGATCTCTTCATATTTCTGGAGGTTGACCTTCCACTACTTTCCCCTTTCTAGCCCCTGAGTGTTTCTTCTTGAGTCGGTTGGGTAGTGTGAAGGAGGCCAATGCTCTCAGTCAGGAGGTGGACTTGTGCAGCTAGCTGTTGGACCGTTTGTTCCAGGGATACATCCTAGGGTCTGAGGCGGCGTCGGCACTTGTGTTATTGTGGTTGTCGCTATTGTTGCCACTGTTTGCCGTTTTGGTTCTTGAAACGAGTGTAGATTGGCTCCTTGGAGGGTTTGGTTGTTTAGGAGCTATCTTTAATACCTGAGGCTCATTTTCCTTAGTTTAATGTATGCAAGAAAATATGATGCATGTAACACACAGATGCTAAAATAAAGGGGCCAACAATTGATTAATGATATAATACTAAAACTTTATTTTTATTAATATTGGAAACTTAGAGTTCGATACTTTGAAAAAAAAGTACAATAAGGATCTATTTTCTAGTTCTCTTAGTCTTTTGCTGCGTAAGCGCCAGCTTTTCCATTGATGACAGCTTCCAACTCTCTGACTCTAGCTTGGGTCTTTTCCAGTTGAGCTTGCAAGGCCCTTATTCCTTTGATCAGATTCCTTGAATCGGCCCTTCCAGATATCCTTTTTGTAGTTCGCAGCCTCAAAATATACTTCCATTCGAGCCCTGACTTGCTCCGGAGGTTTTCCCTTAGGCACCTTTTTGGCTTGGGGTTTGGGGGAATCTAGGCCCCCCTACCCCTTTTTCCCCTTTCTTTTTTTTTTTCAAATCCCGGGGGGGGTCTCTTCCTATTTTCCTATCCGCTCTAGGTCTACTTTTTTGGTTTGATTTAGGTCCCCCGTCCTTCCTCCCCTGTCTAATATAGCTGTAGATTACAAATCCCTGTGAGCTCGTACTTGCCCTAACTTCGATACCAGCTCCTAATAGGTACTACATTAGGACTACGGCCATTTAGGCCTCCCATATGCCTTACCCTCTGCATCTTGGCAAAATTTTTAGGCTAACTAGTTAGTTCAGGTTGATAACTCAATGTGATTTCTCGCAGTGAACAGGCCGATAAACTAGTCCCCTGAATAGTATGAACTAGCGGACATTGGTTGATGATAACATATACATTCCGTGATTACCGAATGAGGCATGGCTTGAAGTTACTGCAGGTTAAGAAGCTTTGCGCAACAACTCCTTAACTGTCACAAGATTCGTTGGCGCTGAAACTTTTAAGCATTATACCCACGTGGCTGGTAAGGTCATTGGCAGCTTTATCTCTCTATGATAGTCCACGACGTCTATTTGTTGAGCCAAAGTTTTCCGGACCAAGTCAGCCCAAAACACTTAAGGTGGCTTATAAAACCATTAAGATAAGGTTGATATTTGAGCGGGAGGATCCTGTGTCCCTTTTCCTTGACAAAGTTTAAGTTTTGGATCTGTTCAGCCAGTAGAGCCGGGATGTAAGATTTTCCTTCCAGGAATTGGGCCACCAGTTCTGCAACTCGGTAATGGACATAAAAAGTTTCCGGTAGGGAAAAGTATGGTGGCGAAGTGATGAGATCCATGATGAGAGTCAAGCCGGAAGAAGGAATGTAGATCCTCTTAAAGTGCCGCCTGGACCGATCACAAGAAGTCGAGCGAAACAACTCAAGGAAGCACTTAAACGGGTTGATAAAGGATGTCCATGAAGCCGGGAAGGACTGGGGCAATCATGAAGTTGGAATGGATTGGAACAACCATAGGAAGACCCTTGCTCTTATACAAGTCACACCGGACACGGGTTGAAGAGGGCGTGTACTTTCAAGGCACGACCGTGTAGGAATCTCAAGATTGCCTAGAATCATACACGGCTAGATACACGGTTAAAAGGCACGGTCGTGTATGGAGTCAAGCAAATCCACAGAAAGATACACGGCTAAAGTACACGGGCGTGTATGTTGCCAAAAGTTTGCACAGACAGATACCCGGTCAAAGTACACGGGCGTGTATGTTGCCAGAAGTTGCACAGACAAGATACACGGCCAAGGTACACGGGCGTGTACACAGGCCGTGTACCCCCTGTGGGCCAGCTTGTTTTTTTCGGTTTTTATTACTTAACAAACAAACTGTTTTGGGCTTTTTTTTTAAACCCGAATTGAACCCCCTAGTATAAAACCCCGGGTTTAGAACTTGGAGAAAAAATCATTGAACTTAAACCTTTTGGGGGCCCTCCGGGGTTCTTAAGAATTAATTCAATTATGGGTTTAAAATTTCCGGGGGCTTTCATCCCAACTTAAAATTTTTTTTCCATCCCTTTGGGCTTTATTTTTCCCCGGTTTTTTCTCGTTTAACAACGGGCCCGGGTTTTCTATTTTGGGTTTTTGGGGGGTTTTAGGCAACAAATTTTCCCCCAAGTTTTGGTTGGGTTTCGTCACGAGTTGGGGTTTTTCATATCTTTGGATCAAGCTTAGGTTTGCAAAAACAATTCGTTTGAGGAAGGTAAATAAAACCCCCCAACTCCAATCTTCATTCAATTTCGGTTCAATTCCCCAATTTAATTTTTTTGATAGGAGTATTATTCGATTGAAAAAAAAAAAAAAAAAGTAAAAAAAACGAAAAAAAAAAAAAAAAAGAAAAAGGGAAAAAAAAAAAAGGAAACGGATCAAAACCAAAAAAAAAAAAAAAGAGACAAAAAAAAAAAAACAAATAAAAAAAAGGGAAAATTTTCAACCTTAATTGGTTTTTTAATTTTTGGGGGGGAAATTATGTATTCAGGGGTTATTTCCCCAAAAAATTGAGAAGGGAAAAATTTGGGGAGTTTTCGGGGGTTTGTGAAAACACGAGTGCTGTGTGATAAATTTGAGGAAACACTAAGGAATGTATCGGAGGGTTTTTTCATAAATATTTGGGGGTTTTTCAAATCTTTTTGCAGGAACTGCGAGAAACATCCTTCAAAAGGGGAGGGGGGAAGGTTTATGCTGGGGTTTGTAATTTGGGGGGGTTGAGGGGAAAATAAGGGATGTTCCAAGAAGGAAAGGGAAAAATTCATGAGACGGGGGAGCAAAGACTAGACAACCACAAATTTTCCAAGGGGATAAAGGGAGAGTCTTCTAGGAGAGACAGGGGGGGAAAAAATGTCGGGGGAGACTTTTTAACCCTTTTTTGGGAGTTATAGAGGTTATAGGGTCGGAATAGAGGGATAGAGTTTTGGGGAAAAAGGGATATAGAATGAGGGAGCAAGATGCTAAAGATAATTTCCCTTTTTTCCAAGGGAAAAAGTTTTCCCGAGGCGATTTAAAGGGAGAAAAAGGGGGAATTTTAGTTTATTGCACAACTATAGGGGGAGAAAAAGGGAAAAATTTCGAAAATTTTTTTCGGGGTTATTATAGTGGGGGGATAATTAATGTTGAATTTTATACTAGAATTTTTATTTAGGAGATCACATTTGTAGTTTTTATCATTGATGGGGGGGATTTCACCCAAAGTAGTTTAGCAATTTTATTGTTGAGAGGCTGGGGGTCAAAAAATGTTAGCACCCCCAGTCCATTTTAAAAATTTCAAATGGTTTTAATGAAAGGGGGGAAGACAAAAGGTTTAGTAAGCAACCTTGAAATTGGGGGTTTTCCCCTTGGGGGAATGAGGATGAGGGGTTATGCGATGTAGTGCCAATGCAAGCATGTAAAGGTTTTTTTGGGGTGCCAGGCAATTTGATAGGTAAGGGGTTTTTCATGATGGGCTTTTCTAACAAGTAAAAGCTTTTTCCCCAAGGAAAAAAATTTTAACCCCAAAACCCTTTTAAAACCCAAAAAAATGTATGAGGGGCCAAATTTTGCTTTCAACATTTTTTTGGGAAAACATAAGGTGAGGGGAAAACCCGGTTTAGAGTGGAGGCAAAAGATAATGAAAAAGAAAAAAATATAAAAAAAGTCAAGGTCAAAAGGGGAAAAAGGGGAGGAAGGCTGGAAAAAGGTTTTTGGAGGGCCCGTTGAAGGGGGAAACAACTTTGGTTTGGGGGTTTAAAAGGAAAATGGTAGCCTTGGCCCCAAAAAAAAGTTGTGTGGGAAAAGCGAGTGTAGTAAGGAGAGCGTTAGTGATGAGGGAAACCCATGTTGTTTTCTGGGTTTTTTAAGGGAAAAATGTTTTGCTACTTAAAGGGCTTATTAAATCTTTGCCTAGTGTGGTTGTGTCCCCTGTGCAAAAACTTTGAAGTTTTCCTTTTCCCGAAAAGATTTTTAAAGGGAATTTCCACCTGTTCAGGTATTGAGCACCAAAAATTTACCTTGTACCCGGAGCATCAAAATTTCCAAAAAAAGCCGCTTTCAGGCAACCGGAGGAGTCAAAAGGGAAACCCAAAGGGGAGGTCGTGAAAATTAAAAGGGGAAGGGGTACGGAGAGAGAGCTTTAAAATTTCCAATTTCAGTGCCGGTATTTTTTTGGGGCCCAAGAAGGTGGGGCATGGAGGGAAAGGTGTTGACTGTCGCGCCATCAACAAAAATCACGGGGAAAAGTATCGTCATCCCCAAATTTCCCCGCTTAGATGATAAATTTTTGATGAGGTTTCAGGGTCTAGTGTCTTTTCTAAAATTGATCTGAAAAATGGATTTTCACCAAATTAAAAAGAAAGAAAAGGGGTGAAGGGAAGGGTGCTTTAAGAAAAAAATATGGGTTGTATTAGTGGGTTTGTAAAGCCTTTTTCGGGTTTTTAAAAAAATTCCCCCTTTGTGTTAAAGGACTTAGGGAACCCTTTTCTGAGGACATTATTGGAAAATTTTTTGGGGTTTTTCTATTTTGATGACATTCTTATTTAAGCAAAAATTTGGAAATCATATTTACACTTGAGGGTGTTTTTGAAAATGTTTTGACAGGAAAAAATTTTTATGCTAAACCCCAAGAAGTGCCTTTTTGCACAGGGCAAAAATTGTGTTTCTTGGGTTTTTTTTTTAGTGCAAAAGGGGGGAAAACAGGTTTTTATGAAGAAAAGGTGGGGGGCGATCCAAGAATTTGGGCCCAGTCCAACCAATGTAATTTAAAGTGCGGAAATTTTTCCCTGGAAAGCGAGCTTTTTTACAGGAGATTTGGGGAAAAGGGTTTTAGAAACCCTTGGGAGCACCACTTACTGAGGGGATTAAGAAGGGAAGTGGGGTTTTAGTTGGGGAGAGCAACAAGAGAAGGCCTTTCAACGCTTAAAAATAAATTGACCAAGCACCATTACCCTTTCTTTAAACCCAACTTTAAAAAAAACGTTTTTAAATTGAAAAGGATGCTTCAGGATTAGGGGTTTTTGGGGGAGTTTCCCAGCAGGAGAGAAAAACCGATTTCATTCTTTAGGGAAAAAGCTAAGTGGGCCCAAACCCTTTAATTACCCCCACTTTTCAAAAAGGCCCTTTTTGCATTGGGGTTTGAGCCCGGAGACGTGGCAACACTACCTTTGGCCAAAAGAGTTCGTGGGCCCACACTGAACAAAATTCCCTTTAAGTATTTGAAGGGGCAAACAGCTGAACAAAAGGGAAAGCTCGTTTTGGGGGGAAATTTATTGAAACTTTTTCCCTTTGTCATTTCCCCACAAAACAAGGGTAAAAAGAATGGAGTTGCTGATGCCCCTTTCAAGAAAAGGGATACTCTTATCCTTTTACTTCCCTTTGTTCCAGCTGCTTGGTTTTGAGCACATTAAAGGAAAATTTAATTCTGCTGATCGAGATTTTTGTGAGGAGTATGTGCAAAGTGAGAAGAGTGGGATGGAAAATTTTATAAACTGATGGATTCTTGTTTAGGGGGGATTAAAATGTGAAAAACCAAAGTGTTCTTTAAGAGAATTACTTTTAGGGGTCTCATGGAGGAGTTTAATTGGGGGCACTTTGGAGTAGCAAAAAAAATTAGGGGGGGTTGTTGGAACCCTTTGGGCCCCACCAGGGAAAAGAGATGTTGGAGAATTTGTGAGCGATGTGTCACATGTAAAACAAGCGAAAAACTAGAGTCCAAAACCCCAAGGACTTTTTCAAACCCCCCTTCCCCTTCCTCTTTAGCCTTTGGGGAAAATATTTTATGGATTTTGTTTTTAAGGAAAACCCAGGGCTAAAATCCCCGGGTTTGTTTTTTTATTTTTTAAAAGGTTTTTTTTAAAATGGCACATTTTTATTTCCTTGTCACCCAAAAAGGATGATGCTTTTAATTTTTGCTTATTTTTTCTTTTTGGGAAGTTTTTCGGGTTTCTTTGGGATGCCTAAAAAAATTGTTCAAAGGGGGTTTTAAAATTCTTAAACTACCTTTTTTGGGAAAACTTTATTTGGCCCAAATTAGGAACTAAGTTATTGTTTTCTACTAATTGTTTATCCAAAAAACTATGGTCAAAAAGAGGTGTGAAACGAACTTTATCTTCTTTTTGAGGGTTTTTAATTAAAAAGATTTTTAAAAATTGGGAGGATTGTTTTTCCGGGATGTTGAATTTGCCCTTTTAAAAACCCTTATAAAAGTGCATTCCCGTTTCTAAAAAATTTTTTCCCCTTTTGAAATTGTGGGTTTGGGTTTTTAAACCACTAAAATCCTTTAGAATTTTTCACCTTTGCCCAATTTTTTGATTTTGTTAATTTAGATTGGCAAGAAAAAAGGCTGAATTTGTTAAACGATCCAGGAAAAAGGGAAATGAACATTAAGGGAAAGAACGAGCAGTATGTGGAAAAAAAAGCCAACAAGGGTCTCGGCAAGCTTTTTTTTAACTTGGCGATTGGGTTTGGTTTCAAAAACGCAAAAAAGCGGTTTTTCCCTTTCACGTCGTCTAAACTAAATTTTCCCGAAGGGGCGATGGACCAATTTCAAATTTTTGAGGCATCAACCCACAATGGGGATACAAGATGATTTCCTGGTGAGTAAACAATTAAGTGCCCAAATTTAAAGTTACTGATTGAGTCCTTTTTATGTAAAATGACGATTTGAGGACAAAACCTTTTCAAGGGAGGGGAATTTTTGAATCCATGATGGGGGTCAACCCGGGAAAAAGGAATGTAGTCCTCTTGAAATGGGCCCCCGGGGCCGAAACCAAGAAGTCGAGCGAAACGACTCAAGGAAAACACTTTAAAGGGGTTTTAAAGGATGTCCATGAAGCCCAGGGAAAGGGTTGGGGGGGAATCCCGGTTGGAAGGATTTGGAACAAACCCTAGGAAGACCCTTTTCCTTATACAATAAAATCCCGGGAAAGGGGTTTAAGAGGGGATTACTTTCAAAGGGACGGCCGGTTTGGACTCTCAAAGATTGCCTAGAATCATACACGGCTTGATACCCGGTTTAAAAAGGGTTTCGGGGCCCTTTTTTGGGGTTTAAGAAATCCCAGAAAGATTCACGGCTAAAATAACACGGGGGTGTAAAAGTTTTCCGAAGTTGCACAACAGATTTCACGGTCAAAGTACAAAGGGGGGAGTGTTTTTTGCCAGAAGTTGCACGACAAATTAAAACGGCCCAAAATACAAGGGCGTGGGAACAGGCCGGTAAAACCCCCCAACCCCCACTTGTTCTGTTTTCCCCTTTTTTAAAGTCCTTTAAATAAACTACGCCGTTTTTTGGGCTTGTTTTTAAAACGAAATTTTAACCCCCCTATAAAAAACTCCTAGGGTTTTTTTAAAATTGGAGATAAGACATCATTGAAAATTAAACACTTTTGAGAGGCAAACCCCTCCCTTTTTCTTCAAGAACTTAATTCGAACAAATTTTCGGATTGTTTTCGTGGCATTTTTTCCCAACTTATCAATGGTTTTTTCCTTCCCCATTGTGGGGTCTTCACTTTTATACCAAGGTTTTTGTCCCGCTTAAAGAAAAAGGGTTTGCGGTTTTTCCCTTTAGGTGGTTTGGGGGGGTCTTAGGGAAAGAATTTTTTCCCAACGTATTTGGGAATTTGGGTTTTTGCACGGTTGGGTGGGTTTTTACCCGAAGGCGGTCGGGTTGAAACCTCACCCTTCTTTTTTCTAAGCTCTAGGGGGGCCCCCCACAATATGTCTTTCCTATCCCATTATCTTTCCCCTGGTTATGAACCAGGTTCTAAAATCGTCCAACCGTTTGCCGTTTTTTGTTAAAATTTTTCTTAAAGGTTTTTTGAATTTCTGTTTTTCGGATACCTAAAAATTTTACTGAAGATACAAAGGGGGGGCCCGGGCCCCAGTCTGGTTTCTTAAACTTCGTTTTGGGTTTGTGTAGAGCCGTAAAATTTGGGGTTATCTTCTAGAGGGGGAGTGATCCATGTGGCCTAAGGAAGAAAGCTACGGGCTCTATTTCCCATAAGTGGAGCATAGCTCGTCCCCAAGGGGTTAATGTTCATCTCCATCTTCATTAGTGAGAGGATGTGCCCTATCTTTGCTGAATGAAGACCTGCTCTTCTTGGTTGTACAGAGTGAACCAGTGGTCAAGCACCAATTTTGGGTCCAGGGGTTTGCATACTCGGATCTCTTTCCGAGGAGGCAGTCAATTGGGGAACTAGCCATCTATTACAACAGAAATTTCTAATTACAACAAGAATTATGTTATAATGATAGCATTATAGGGAAATGTATCTGAACTCCATGAACAAAATAAAAGTATTACATCATTACTCGATTGTCAGCCCATGACTTTGTGTATGCAAATAGGTAGTTCTAACAGTCCCCAAGCTCTATGACCTCCCGCATTCTCGAAGAAATGGATCTCAGGCCATTTCGAAACATTGGGTGGGGTAGCCTAATCAGTCCCGAATGGTGATCATATCACTTTACCTGAAACCTACATAATGGCCCCCCGTCTTAGGGTCCTAAGACAGTCCGGCTTTGACCGTATCACTTACACAGTTACATGCATGCTGATTCAACAATAAAAGTAAATAATCGAACCCTAAATTTAATTAAATCCCTAAAAGGTTAGCAACAGCGTAGCAAGCCAAAAGGACATTATTGAAAAAGCGATTTGAGGAGATTCAGGTGCTAGCCTACTAGAGAGCAGGTCCCCTAGTGGAGTCGCCATCCTGTCGAGTCTAATTTTCGATTTTCCATTCCTAATCCGATCTATACTAGACCGTATGCTCATCTAATGTAGACCTTCGACTTGAGTTAGGAATCATTTTATTTGGAGTCTCCACCCAATTGTAGTTGGGAAAGATTGAATTAGGACTAATTGAGCGAATTAATCCTAATTTAGACCACTAGTCAGCGAAATTTCCTCTTTTGTTTTTTATGAAAAGAGGAAAGGGAAAACCAGAGTTTCTGGGTTCGGAGGCTAACCTATTAAAACCTTAAGGTTACCACCCTATTCTCTTGAAATCAAAACCTTATCCAAATGTCTTTTTTATTTATTTTTGTTGTCTTTTTATTTTTTTTTGAGTAATTTATTCTAAGAAAATGATTTTTTATTCTTTATAGAGTTGCCTTAAATGGGTGCCTACGTACCTGCTATTCAGGATCAAACGGGTCCTAGTTTCGCTTTTCCTAAAAAACTTAATGTGTTTGTGAATTTTAATTATGAAATTACTTTTGGGTTTGCGTTTTTATCATTTTAGTATTTTTCTGGAAAAATATAAGCCTAAACTTGATCATTTGATTTTTTGAAAAATAATAATTATTTAGGAAAAAACCAATTTTGGATTATTAAAACAAAACATTTTTCTCAGTGATAAAGAACTATTTCCCTATTTTTCAACCTACTTTTACTATTATAAATTTTTATCAAATTTTGTTGATTTTTATTGATTTTTTTTTATAATTTTTATTCATTTTTAGTAATTTTTTATTGAAAAATTATCCTAAATTATTTATCTACCCAAACTAAAATCTAAATTTTATCATTTTTCTAATATATATTTTTAATATTTTTATAATTATATCATTATTATTTTATTTGTTGTTATTATTTTCTATTATCCCCCTAAATTAATCCTAAAAAAAACTAATCTAAATTCTAAT
>JBBMOL010002219.1:0-27074 GCA_037954665.1 Laguncularia racemosa | reverse complement strand
AAGAACACTTCTTCTAACTAAGGACAAGAGGAGTTGTATGCAAAATAATTAAGTGCTATGCAGCTTGTAAAAGGACCAAAAGCAGGAGGGAGGCTCAAGGGTTGTATATGTTCTATCATGCACCGAGGGAACCTTAATCGTAATGATCCTTTGTGTGCCTTATAGAATCTCAAGAACAATCACAGCTAGTATTCAAGAATTTTGAATGAAGCACATAAGGTGTTGTTATAGATAAGTACACCATTAGGATTCACAATCCTATGCAACAAATACAAGAAAATAAAACATTAAGTCACATAAAAAATATAAAGTCCATATATATATAACATTGAATATAACCAAAGTCTAATACATGAATTTAACACAATCTTTTTAGATACATAACATTTCCTTTATATGAGGAAATGGTCACTCCTAAACTAAGAAGCACTCCATCAGCTCCTAAGATATTATAGCCCAATCTTCTAGTAATCTCAACTTACTAACGGTAATCCTCACCTAGGATTGAGTTAGTGTGGTTCTTGCAAGATAGAAAGGACTATGGGATTATAGGAAACAAATAGCTTAGTGAGATACCTCTCACATTATACAACAAGTATATACAAATAAGTTATCAAACATAAAGGTGGGAAAAAAAAAACCGACCAATCCGAACTAATCTAAACTAAAGATATGGTTTTGTTTTTTTTAATGATTTGATTTAGAAAATTCCCAACTCAAACATGAAAAAATTTATGATTGGTTTAGAAAGATAAACTGATCCAAATTGTAAAACCAAACCAAACCATTTATTAAAAAAAATAGTAATATTTTACTTGTAAACAAAAATTCTTTTGTTATAATATAGCACTTAGAATAATTTTTTGTTTACATTTATTGAAATGTATACGTATTTAACTTTTATTACCACAACTATAGATTATATATATAGGTTGACTCAACTTAACTTTTATTACACAATCTATAAATTATATATATAGATTGACCCCAAATTTATAGGGAAAAGTGTATTTTTAAACCTTAACATTTACCTAATTTTTTATTTAAGTTCTCAACCTTTTTTTTTCCTTCTATTAGTGTCCTTAATATTTTAAAAACCTCATACAAATAAGACTTTGCCAAGTCTATTAAGTTTTCCATTCATTCATAGAACATATTAGCTTTAAATTGTGATGAAAGCCATGATGGGAGTGAAGCTAGAAGGTAGAATGTGGATCCTCTTGAAGTGCCACCTGGACCGATCATAAGAACTTGAGTGAAACGATTCAAGGAAGCACTTAACGGGCTGATAAATGATATCCAAGAAGCCGGAAAAGATTGGAGCAACCATGAGAATGAACTTGCATTTGTACAAGTCATTCAAGGAGATCAAAGCATAGGAGGTCAAAGCTGCCGGCCTTGACAATGCTGGCTTAAACGCTGCCGGCCTTGAACCGGCGTTGCAATTAGAGCATGATAGAGGGACTACGCCGTCCATTACACCGTCGGCGTATATACCCGGTGTACATCCTACGCTAGCTACTACGCTGCCGGCGTACATTACTTGTTTGTTATTTTTCCGCAACTTTATTATGTTATGTCGTTTTGGGTTTTTTCCTTACGAGCTGTAAACCCTATTAATAGCTGCTAGGGTTGGAAAAACAGAAGATAGAACTTACATACAACATTGATAAACATAATTTGAGAGTATTCCTCTCTTGGTTCTCCAAAGAACTTCTCTTAAACTTATCGGATCTCTTCTGTGGCGTTTAAATCTAACTTATCAATCGGTCTTTCATCCCGATTGTGGTGTCAATAGAATATACCAAGGTTCTTGCCTCATCTATAGGCAACAGGTCGTGGTTTCCACTTCGATTATTTGGCATCTTGGGTTGCAATTCCAAACGTATTGGTATAGGGTTTCGTCACACGTGGGCATGGTTCGTATTGGTTTGGTATCAGAGCCTAAGTTTGTTAAACATCAGTTTGGTTTGAGAAAGGTAACATCAAAACCCTAACTCCAATCGTTCATATCAAGTTTTGTATTACCATCGCTTCATACTCAAGTCCATAGTGTTAATTGTTTCTTGAGTAGTGTAGTTTCATTCTATCAATCTTGTTACAAAAAAAAAAGAAAAAAAGAGAAGAACGAAAACAAAAGAATGAAAAAAAAAACAAATTTCAAGCCCAGAGAGTTTGTTCTTGAATTCTATGGAAGAATTTGGTGTAGTTTGGATTAGTTCCAAGAGAATCGAGAAGAGGGATTGGTGAGTTGATATCATCTCTATTTGTGAGAATACATGAGTGATTGTGGGATATCTTTCTTGAGTGAAAAACGTGAAGGAGCGAATTGTGAGGTTTAATTATATATATATTTATTTTAGTACTAACCTTTTATTGTAGGAACTATGTCGAGGAAAAATTCTCCTGAAGGTGAGAGGGGGAGGTTTAATGCTAGGTTAGTGATTGAGGCATTGAGGAGTGAGATGAAGAGAATGTTTCAGGAGGGAATGGAACAAATTCATGAAACGGTGGAGCAGAAACTAGAGCAATCTAAAATTTTTTTTCAAAGGCGTAAGAGGGAGAGTTGTTCTAAGAGAGGACAAAGGAGTGTAGATGAAAATTCTGATGATGAGTTCGATGAACCTTCTATCGGGAGTTATAGAGGTTATGGTGGTAGGAATAGAGGAACTAGGGATTGGGAAGATAGAGGAGATAGGAATAGAAAGGATAATCAATTAAGTAGTATAAAGATGAAGATTCCTCCTTTCCAAGGGAAGAATGATCCCGAGGCATACTTAGAATGGGAGAAGATGGTAGAGATGGTGTTTGATTGTCACAATTATAGGGGAGAAAGAAAGTGAAGCTTACTGCCATTGAGTTTTCAGATTATGCCATAGTGTGGTGGGATCAACTGATGTTAAATAGGAGAAGGAATGGCGAACCATCCATTGAGTCTTGGGAAGAGATGAAGAGGGTGATGAAGAAGCAGTTTGTTCCTGCTTACTACTATCGTGAATTGCACAACAAATTGCAAACTCTTAAGTAGGGAAGCCGAAGTGTGGATGAGTATTTCAAGGAGATGGAGGTTACTATGATTCGAGCAAATGTTGAGGAGGATAGAGAGGTTACCATGGCGAGGTTTCTTGCTGGGTTAAATAGAGATATTCAAATTGTGGTAGAATTACAGCATTATGTGGAACTGGAAGATATGGTCCACATGGCTATAAAGGTTGAGAACCAACATAGGAGGAAAGGTAGTAGTACCGCATGGTTTCAACAGGGTGCTGATTCATCTACTTGGAAGACTAACCATTGGAGGAAGGAAGAAAAGTCTTTACCCACCAAGCTAAAAGGAGAGCAGAAGCAAGGGGGGTCTACTCCTGGTAATCAAGGTAAACCTGATTCTTCTACTCCTAGAAATCGTGCATTAAATGTTTTAAATGCCAAGGCAGTAGCCATATTGCTAGTCAATGTCCGAATAGACGCGTTATGATTTTGCGCGATGATGGTGAGTATGAGACTGAGGGGGATAGTGAAGATGATGATATGCCTCCGTTGGAGGATGTTAGTGATGATGAGGAGCCTACAGCAGGGAAGTTAGTGGCAGTAGTGAAGCGAGCTTTGAATGTGCAAGTGAAGGAAGAAGAGGAGGTGCAACGAGAGAATATCTTTCATACTAGATGTTATCTATGTGACAATATTTGTAGTTTGATCATTGATGGGGGGAGTTGCACTAATGTAGTGAGTATTTTCATTGTTGAGAGGTTGGGGCTCAAGACCACTAAACACCCTAGCCCATATAAATTGCAGTGGCTGCATGATAGTGGCGAGACTAAGGTAAGTAAGCAAGTCTTAATTGCTTTTCGCATCAGTAGGTATGAGGATGAGGTGTTATGCGATGTAGTGCCGATGCAGGCTTGTCATGGGTTGTTAGGGAGGCCATGGCAGTTTGATAGGAAGGTTGTTCATGATGGCTTTTCTAATAAGTATACGCTTGTTTACCATGGCAAAAGCTATAATCTTAAACCCTTAACACCTAAATAGGTGTAAGAGGATCAGTTGTAGCTACAACAATCTTTTGCAAAACATAAGGTGAGTGAAAAACAAAGGGAGATTGAGAGAGCAAAAGACATAGAAAAAGAAAAGGAAAACAAAAGTCAATACCAAAAGGAAAAAGAGAGGAAGGCCGGAAAGAGTGTGAGAGGCCAAGTTGAGGGGGGATCAACTTTGGTAGTGAGTGAAAAGGAGAGTGCAGCCTTGCAAAAGGAGAGTTGTGTAGCAAGAGCGAGTGTAGTGAGGAGAGCGTTAGTGATGAAGCAACCCATGTTGTTGCTGGTTTTTAAAGAAACTTGTTTGAATACTAACGAACTTCTTAACTCTTTGCCTAGTGTGGTTGTGTCTATTGTGCAGGACTTTGAAGATGTCTTCCTTGAGGAGATTCCAAAAGGGTTACCACCTATTTGTGGTATTGAGCACCAGATTGACCTTGTACCCGGAGCATCTATTCCAAACAAGCCAGCTTATAGGAGTAATCCAGAGGAGATAAAGGAACTTCAAAGGCAGGTTAATGACTTGATAGAGAAGGGGTACATGAGAGAAAGCATGAGCCCATGTACAGTGCCTGTGATTTTGGTGCCTAAGAAGGATGGGTCATGGAGAATGTGTGTTGATTGCCGAGCCATCAACAACATCACGGTAAAGTATCGTCATCCCATTCCTCGCTTAGATGATATGTTAAATGAGTTACATGGGTCTAGTGTCTTTTCCAAAATTGATTTGAAAAGTGGATATCACGAAATTAGAATGAAAGAAGGTGATGAATGGAAAACAACATTTAAGACAAAATATGGTTTATATGAGTGGTTAGTAATGCCTTTCTGTTTAACTAACGCACCTAGTACTTTCATGGGACTTATGAACCATGTTTTGAGGACTTTTATTGGCAAATTTATGGTCGTCTATTTTGATGATATCCTCATTTACAGCAAGAGTTTGGAAGACCATATATCTCACTTGAGGGCTGTTTTGGAAGTGCTTCGAAAGGAGAAATTATATGCTAACCTCAAAAAGTGCACTTTTTGCACAAACAAACTTGTGTTTCTTGGTTTTATTGTTAGTGCATAGGGAATACAGGTTGATGAAGAGAAGATTCGTGCGATCCAAGAATGGCCTAGTCCAACTAATGTAAGTAATGTTCGGAGTTTCCATGGACCAGCAAGCTTTTATAGGAGGTTTGTGAAGGATTTTAGCACCATTGCAGCACCACTTACTGAAGTAATCAAGAAGAATGTGGGGTTCTGTTGGGGAGAGCAACAAGAGAAGGCCTTTTTGATGCTTAAAAATAATTTGACTCATGCGCCACTACTTGCTTTACCTGATTTCTCTAAAACTTTTGAGATTGAGTGTGATGCTTCAGGAATAGGTATTGGAGCAGTTCTCATGCAAGAGAGGAGACCGATTGCATTCTTTAGTGAGAAGCTAAGTGGGGCAACCTTGAACTACCCTACTTATGATAAGGAGTTATATGCATTAGTTCGAGCTCTAGAGACTTGGCAACACTATCTTTGGCCAAAAGAATTCGTGATCCACACTGATCATGGATCCTTGAAGTACTTGAAGAGACAACATAAGCTGAACAAAAGGCATGCTCGTTCGGTTGATTTTATCGAAAAATTTCCCTATGTCATCTACTACAAGCAAGGTAAAGAAAATGTTGTTGCTGACGTACTTTCTAAAAGGTATGCTCTTATCTCTACTCTTAGTTCTAGACTGCTTGGTTTTTAGCATATTAAAGAATTGTATGCTGCTGATCGGGAATTTTGAGAAGAGTATGTTCTCTATGAGAAGAGTGGTCATGGTAAATTTTATAAGCACGAGGGATTCTTGTTTAGGGAGAATAAACTTTGCATTCCCAATTGTTCTTTAAGAGAGTTATTAGTGAGGGAGTCTCATGGAGGAGGATTAATGGGGCATTTTGGAGTAGCTAAAACCTTAGGGGCTTTGCAAGAACACTTCTATTGGCCTCACATGAAGCGAGATGTTGAGAGGATTTGTGAGCGATGTGTCACTTGTAACCAAGCAAAATCTAGAGTCCAACCTCATGGACTTTATACCCTACTTCCAATTCCTCATGAGTCTTGGGTAGACATTTCCATGGATTTTGTGTTAGGATTACCCAGGTCTAGGTATGGTAGGGACTCTATTTTTGTAGTTGTTGATAGGTTTTCTAAGATGGCACATTTCATTCCTTACCACAAAACAGACGATGCTTGCCATATTGCTAATTTGTTCTTTAGGGAAGTTGTGAGATTGCATGGTATGCTTAGAACAATAGTATCAGATTGGGATGCCAAGTTCTTGAGCTACTTCTGGAAGACCCTGTGGGCTAAGTTAGGAACTAAGTTATTGTTCTCTACTACTTGTCATCCACAGACTGATGGTCAAACTGAGGTAGTAAATCAAACTTTATTTACTTTGTTGAGGGTTGTCATTAAAAAGAACATTAAAAGTTGGGAGGATTGTTTGCCTCATGTTGAATTTGCTTTTAATCGCACAATGCATTCTGCTACTAAGTTTACACCTTTTGAAATTGTGTATGGTTTTAATCCACTAACTCCTTTGGATTTATCACCTCTTCCTATTTCTGAGTATGTTAATCTAGATGGTTAGAAGAAAGCGAAATTTGTTAAACAGCTCCATGAGAAGGCAAGGCTCAACATTGAGCGGAGGACAGAACAGTATGTGAAACAAGCCAACAAAGGTCGTCGACAAGTTGTCTTTGAACTTGGAGACTGGGTTTGGGTTCACATGCGCAAAGAGCGGTTTCCTATGCAGCGTCGATCTAAATTACTTCCTAGAGGCGATGGAATATTTCAAATTCTTGAGCGCATCAGCGATAATGCCTATAAGTTAGATTTGCCAGGTGAGTATCAAGTAAGTGCTACTTTTAATGTTACTAATCTGAGTCCTTTTGATGTAAGCAATGATTTGAGGACAAATCTTTTTCAAGAGGAGGGGAATGATGAAAGCCATGATGGGAGTCAAGCTAGAAGGTGGAATGTGGATCCTCTTGAAGTGCCACTTGGACTGATCACAAGAACTTGAGCGAAATGATTCAAGGAAGCACTTAATGGGCTGATAAAGGATATCCAAGAAGCCGGAAAAGATTGGAGCAACCATGAGAATGAACTTGCATTTGTACAAGTCATTCAAGGAGATCAAAGCATAGGAGGTCAAAGCTGCTGGCCTTGACAACACTAGCTTAAACGCTGCCGGCCTTGAATCGGCCTTGCAATTAGAGCGCGATAAAGGGACTACGCCACTGGCGTATATACCCGGCGTACATCCTACGTCGCCTACTACGCCGTTGGCGTACATTGTCTGTTTGTTATTTTTCCACAACTTTATTATGTTATATCGTTTTGGGTTTTTTCCTTACGAGCTGTAAACCCTATTAATAGCTGCTGGGGTTGAAAAAACAGAAGATAGAACTTACATACAACATTGATAAACATAATTTGAGAGTATTCCTCTCTTGGTTCTCCAAAGAACTTCTCTTGAACTTATCGGATCTCTTCCGTGGCATTCAAATCCGACTTATCAATCGATCTTTCATCTCGATTGTGGCATCAACAAAATATACCAAGGTTCTTGCCTCATCTATAGGCAACGGGTCATGGTTTCCACTTCGATTATTTGGCATCTTAGGTTGTAATTCCAAACGTATTGGTATACGGTTTCGTCACACGTGGGCGTGGTTCGTATCAAATTGTTTCACAATAATTAAATTAGAAAAATGATAATATTAAATATATTAATTTATATAATATAATAAAATAACATTAAATATGTATAGTGATATAATATAATAAAAATAATAAAAATATAAAAATAATAATTAAAATTAAGAAATGGGGCTAAAAAAATTTAAATGAAGTCCTATTTTTGTATGGTTTTGAAAATATTGAGAATTTAAATAGAAAAAACAAAATTGAGGACATAAATAGAAAAATAGGTAAACACTAAGGATTAAAAGTGTACCTTAACCAAATTTATATTATGTACTAGTTTATGACTAAAATTAGCTATTAATAAACATTTGAAGTTTCTTACTTACATGAATATTGACTTCATCAACCTTTTATATGATATCAATACTTATTATTATTAAATGAATTAGTACTTTTCCTTTGAGATTACACATCATGCAAATATACTTTCCTAGATTACAAAATATGGTTCCATCTATGAAATGGATCAAACAAAGCTAGAGTTTTATGGTTTAAGAAAATTCCTAACCCAAACTATATGGTTTAGAGGAAAAATTGAGCTAAACTAAACTAGACCTACCCCTAAACAAATGTTATGTGCAATGCATGAACCAAGCATATGAAATACAACAATATATGTAGTCATCTGCAAACCATACGGAACACAAATTTATGCCCTCTAATACCAAGATTTTGGAAATAATCACCAACTCATCAATTCCATATATATATACTTAGCATTTTCTAACTTAACTAATATTTTCTAACTTAAGATGCCTTAAACATGTAGATGTAAGGGGCACCTATAGTCTCTTCACCGCTATGTGATGAATTCCCATACTTGGCTTCATTTAAAAGATGGCATTTCTTAGTATCTTAGTAGTTTCTAGAGTTTAAGATACGGTTACATAGAGAGAACCACTTCCTAATAACCTTTCCCTACCATTAGGTGATACTAACAACCTTCTCCATGTAGACATGCAATACATGTCTGATTACATTTTAAGTTGACTTTTTAATTAGATTCATTACAAGGCGATCAACCAAATAAGTAGACAATCCATGACATAACTATATGCAATTTGTAATTACCTAGCATCCAATTATTGGTTTCATATAGGTTAAGGTATTTTCCAAAGTCAATACTAGCAAATTAAACACAAGCAATAAGTATTTTCCAAAGTCAATACAAGCAAATTAAACACAAGCATCACCTATTTTCGCCATGCATAGTTTATTTTTATACTATCACAATTAAGTTTAGTGAAACTAAATAATAAACATAATTAGTATGATAATCACAAAGATACTCACCCATACATCATGATGTAAACCTCGCCAACTCGTGACAAAACCTGAAACCTAGATTTGATCATTCTCACAATCTATGAATCTATCAAGAACGATGGAACCGCGACCTGTTGTCTATAGATGAGACAAGAACCTTGGTATAGATGTTGATGCTACAATCGATTATGGAATGATCAATTGATAAGTTAGAGTGAACCCCACGAATTCAAAACCCGAAAAGTTCAATAGTTTATAATACATGAAAATTTTATTTATTTAAGATATATGTTGTCACAAATAACAAAGGACAAGGATGGGAATTTCAGAAAATTAGAGGGACGATTTGGTCATTTCACAATAAAGAGTATTTAACCCTAAATGACCTAACATTTCCTCCTTTTCACTCTCTTACAGTAACATACCAGTTAAAGGACAGATGCTCATGATAGAAACCTTGGAGACGAAGGGAAAAAGAAGTGAACAAATTCCAAAGATGAAAGGTAAGGGATTTTATATGAATTTCAATTTAGGATTTGTGGAATTTGGAATTTATGAATGTCATTTGTTCATATAGAACACGAAGTTTGAGAAAGGACGATAGGAGAACAGGAATCAACGGCTTAAGGATACGACATGTGTAATTTTGACGTAAGCGCAAAAAACCTTGTAATTTAGATACATTTACATGTTTTAGAGATATAACTAAGCTTAGGAATGGAGAGGATTGGATTTAGGAGAATTTAAAGTAAAGGAATTAGGGTTCGTGGAAACTGCTATGGGTAACACGACCTACCAACACAGTCATGTTTCGACCGTGTTGAATTCAAAAGATACACCGAAAGATATATGGTAATGTTTCAACCGTGTTAAGTTAAGGGTAACACTATCTCCCAACATGGTCGTGTTTAGACTGTGTTGAGTGTGAAAGATGCGCCAAGAGATACATAGCCTCTTAACATGGTTGTGTTTCGACTATGTTGAGTCAAGGGTAACACGACCTCCTGTTGTGTTATGTGTAAAAGATGCACTAAGTGATGCATGGCCTCTTAACACAGTCGTGTTTCGACTGTGTTAAGTCAAGGGTAACACAGCCTCTAAGCACAGTCGTGTTTAGACCGTGTTGAATTAAGAAGAACACGACCACCAAATACGATCATGTTTCAACTGTGTTGAAACCAAATTTTACGTCGAAAGATACACAACCCTTAACATGGCCGTGCTTCAGCCGTGTTGAGCAACACGGTCCCCAATATGGCTGTGTTGAATAAAGTATAACATAATTATATATTCATTTAACTTCAAATTAAATTAATTTCCATGCAACCTAGATAACTATTAAGGCCCTAGAGAAATTAAATCAATAGGATTAAGAGAATTAAGAGATGATATTAATCTAAGATTAAGTACTAAGAAGAACTTGTTGATGTGTGCAAATTTCAATATAGCTTAAGTACAAGACCGAAAGTGCTTAAGGTTAGGATTCAAGGTACGTGTAACTTGTGTGTTGAGTTATGGTTGTTTAAGTTAGCCATGCATTGAAATTGATTAACTTAAATGATTTGAGTTAAGTGTTTAAGTTATATATTGTATGTGCTTGGCTTAACCTAGGGGCCTGTATTGGCATATGCCAAGGGGGCATCCTAATGGTCCTTATGTGACGTTATCCCTAATGGAGTCATGCTTGGAAATGATCTAGGCTATATGTTGGTTAAGAGGTTTAAGTGGACATGGGTGTAGGGCTCATAGAGACAGTTCCCATCACCAAGTTTAAGTGAACATGGGTGTGGGGCTCGTAGTGGCATTTCCCATCACTAGGTTTAAGTGTACATGGGTGTAGGGCTCGTAGTGGCAGTTCCCATCACCAAATCATGCTCTAGTGTGTAAAGTGTGTTAAGGGGGTCATGAGTACCTTGTTGTTGCTTGTGGAGATAAATGGTATTAGGAAATGGTTGCTTGTGTTTAAGTTTTGCATGACGTGTGTGATACTTGTTTATGTTTGTTCATGCATGTGTGTTTGTGTTATACGTATTAGGCATTAGCTCACCTTTCGGGGAATCATTTTTAGATGCAAGTGTTGAGGGAGATGAGAACCTAAAAGATAAGTTAGGTTAGGGTGAACATTAGAGAGAGGAAGATAAAGATTACCATTACTATTATGGTGATTAAGATTTGGGAAATTTATGTTATTTAACCATAATAGACAGTATCTTTGGAGAAATGATTATTTTTGTATTCAAAGACTTCTGTTGCATTAGATGTTTGATATGGTTTATGAAATTATTTTAAGTTTTGGAGATGTATGAAATGTTTTTATATAGGAGTTACAAGTTAAATGTATCAAAGTTGATTTAGAGCTTTAACGTGTTCTTATGAGATAAGGACACATGGCTAGCAGTAGCGCAACCTAAGCTTTCGAGGCATTACAACTTAGGTGGTATCAGAGCTTTAGGCTTATGATCTTTAGAGAATTAAGTTTAAATCTATAGGGAATTTGTTGATGATCTATATGATTTAAGTTTTGATCTATGGAGTATAGGTTGTTGATCCTGAAGAGCTTAGGGAATGATCTTTAGAACTAAGAAATGATCAATAGACATAAGTTTTAAACATGAGAGTATAAGATATGATCTTTAGAGGAATTAAGCAGTTGATCTGTAAGATAGTGAGACATGAAGAGAGTGGGTAAAATATGGGACGCTTAATTAATTATTTGATTATTTTCTTATATTATTATTACTTTACTTACATTCTTTTAAGTGCTAAGTTATATACGCAAGTAGACCCATGTGTAATGGTATATGTGTATATACTTGCACACTATAAAACTAACCATGACTGATATTAACTCAAGTAGATCAGGTTATCTCTTCTTAAATAGAATGCCTCCTAGAAGAATTACTAGAACAAAAGCCGGAAGGGGTGGTAGATGTGATAACCCTAATGAGGAGGAAGTTCAGAACCCACAACTATAAGGGGAAAGAGATCAGATAGCTAAAGAGATAGTTCAGCTACTGCATTCTATGAACCACCTAGTAGGACTATTGGCACAACAACACTAAGCCCCTAATGTCCTACAGCATAGGAATGTTAATGAACCCATAAGCTTTGATAGGTTTATAAGAGTGGCAAAAGAGTTTAACCTTAGAGTGGATGACCCAATTGAAGTCGAGGATTGGGTACAATAAATTGAGAAAACATTTGCTACCTTCCGGATACTAGAAGATAGAAAGGTAAATTATGTTGCGTTAATGCTGAAGGGAACTGCAGCAAAATGGTGGGCTTTGGTTCCTAGACTTGCAGGGGAATGCATGAACTAGGTGGTATTTAAGGAGTTGTTTTATCATAGATACTTCCCCACCAGCTCTAGAGATAGAATGGGGAATCAATACTACAACTATATACAGGGGAATCAAATAGTTAAAGAGTATGAGCTAGAGTTGAATCACCTTATTCAATTCCTTCCAAAAAAATGTACGCAATGATGATAGGTTTCGAGCCAAAAGGTTCTTGAGAGGATTAGAATTGGACCTATAACTTGTAGTAGGTGCCTTTTAGCTAAATACCTATGCTGAAATGGTTGACAAAGTAAAGTACATTGAGCAAAATAAGAAAATTATAGAAGAACAAAGGAGTCATAGGGCAACAATAGCTTTAGGAAAAAGACTTGCTTATAGTGGAATGGGGCAAGACAAGAGTAAAAAACATCACATGCTGCAAAGCAGAACACCAAGAGATGTAACCTCTCTTCTCCAAATCAAACAAGTGCCTTTGGCACTCACTACAACAAGCCCAAATGCTAAATGTCTTAGATGTTACGGACCTCATGAGTTAAGAGAGAGTAGATGACTAGATGGGGTATGTTTCTCTTGTGGGAAGACTAGACACATTAGTAGACATTGCACTGAGAGGTCAGTCCCCCTAATCTTCTGTCATGTGTGCAACCAGAGGAGACATAAGGCAGTCGACTGTCCTTAAGGACAAATCAGAAATCAAATAAGGCCAATTTAACAGGTAATTAGACCTCTAGTGAGAGGATAGGAAGGTAGACCACAAGTAGGAGGCCCTAGACAAAGAGTTCCTACCAGGGTGTTTGCCATTTAGCAACAGCAGCACCGGGATATTCCGGATGTGGAGAACATTGTAGGTATGCTTCCAATACACTCCTACAATGCATATGTGCTATTCAATATCGGTGCATCTATGTCTTGTGTTTTTGAGAATTTTGTTTGTGCATGTGCTTTGAATGTTGAAAACATGAATGACTGCTTAGCTTTAGTTTTCCCTTGGGACTAAGAGGAAGAATAAGTATAATAAGTAGAGGAGTGAGAATAGAAATACATGGTAGGGTGATGCCAGCAAACCTCCTGCTATTAGAAACGATAGAGTTTGACATTATATTGGGTGTCAACTAGCTATCAAAATATCATGCCACCATTGACTATCACAACATGATAGTGCAGTTTAATATACCAGGGGATGGATATTTTGAATATAAGTTAGAAGTGCAGAGACCCACTAGATTGCTTACTTATGAGATGTAGGGAAAAAGTACATTAGCAACTATATCTATTGAGGCTAATGAAGAAGTTAAGATGGAAGGAGTATTAATAGTGAGAGAATTTCCTGATGTGTTTTTAGAAGATCTTCCTAGTTTACCTCTAGTTATGGAAATAGAATTCAACATCGACTTGGTATAGGGTACAATACCTATATCAAAACTAGCCTATAGGATGGCACTAGTGGAATTGGAAGAATTAAGGAGACAATTATAGGAGCTACAAGGCAATGGTTTTATATAACCCAATGTCTCTCCTTGGAGTGCACCAGTCCTATTTACGAAAACAATGGATGGAAACATGAGACTCCATATAGACTATAGAGAGTTAAACAAGGTCATAATAAAGAACAAGTATTCTCTTCTTATGATAGATGACCTATTTGACCAGTTACAAGGAGCTTAGGTGTTCTCTAAAGTAGACTTGAGATCAAGCTACCATCAACTCAGAATTAAAGACGGGGACATCTAAAAAACAACATTCTAGAGTAAGTATGGGCACTATGAGTTTCTGGTAATGCCGTTTAGATTAACGAATGCACCGACTGCATTAATGGATTTAATTAACAGAAAATTCTAGGATTTTTTGGATAAATTTTTAATTGTCTTTATAGACGATATCTTGATATACTCTAAAAGCACTAAAGAGCATGAAGAGCACTTGAGACTTGTATTAGGCAGGTTACAAGATGAGAAGTTGTATGCTAAATTCAATAAATGTTAATTATGGCTGGAACAAGTAGTCTTCTTAGGTCATGTGGTTAACAGGGATGGGATATTTGTGGACTCAGAAATGGTGAGAGCAGTAGTAGACAAGCATAGATTGAAAATAGTTATGGAGGTAAGAAGCTTCATAGGTCTAGCAGGCTACTACAAGAGATTTGTAGAAGGATTTTTCAAAATAGCAACTCCTCTCACCAGATTGACAAAGAAGAATGTGAAATTCGAATGGGATGACAGATGTGAAGCTAGCTTTCAGATACTTAAAGAGAAACTGGTGTCGATGCCAGTTTTGACTTTGCCCAAGAGTAGAGAAGAGTTTATAGTTTATAGGGATGCCTTAGTTCAAGGGTTGAGGTATGTATTGATCCAAGGTAGTCAAGTAATAGCTTATGCTTCTCGACAATTGAAGCCATATGAAAAGAACTACCCAACTCATGACTTAGAATTGGCAATTATAGTGCTAGCTTTAAAGCTATGGATACATTACTTATATGGAAAAAAGTTGCTAAATCTTCATTGACCACAAAAGCTTAAAGTACATATTTATGTAGAAAGAGCTAAATATGAGAAAGAGGAGATGGTTGGAGTTAATCAAAGATTACGACTTAGAGATACAATACCATCCAAGAAAGCAAATGTGGTGGCAAACGCTCTTAGCAAAAAGAAACAGGACAATGTAGCCACTCTCATCACTTCGTAAGAGGAGTTATTGAAAGATAAACGCAAATTGGAGCTAGAAATTTTAACATAAGAAGTGGGAGCAAAAATGGCTACCTAAGGATTCAACCAACCATAATGGACAAGATTAAAGCTAATTAGATGAAAGATAAGGACATTCAAGAGATCAAGAGTAGAATGGAATAAAGCAAGGCACTAGAATTCAACTTGGATACAGAAGGGACCTTAAGGTACAAAACGAGGCTATGCGTGCTAAGGGATGCAAAATTGAAGAGAGAGATAACGAAAGAGGCACATCACTCCGCTTACACAATACGCCCTAAAAGTACCAAAATGTATAAGGACTTGAAGATTTGTTATTTGTGGAGAAATATGAAAAGAAAAATAGCTGAGTATGTAGCCAGATGCCTTACATGCTACCAAATCAAAATAGAACATCAGAGGCCAGCTGGAGAATTACAACCTCTTCCAATACTAGAGTGGAAATGGGAGTATGCGACAATAGATTTTGTTACAGCCCTCCTGAATACCAAGGAGATGCAAGATGCAGTTTGGGTTATAGTGGACAGATTAACTAAGTTCGCTCATTTTATACCGATTAGAGTAGGATACAAATTAGAGAAACTGGCTTAGATATACATACAGGGGATGGTCAGATTGCATTGAGTGCTAGTGACTATCACTTTTGATAGAGATATAAGATTTGTGAGTAGATTTTGGAGCAGCCTACACAAAGCATTGGGCACCAAACTGCAATTCAATACAACATTCCACCCATAGACAGATGGTTAGTCTGAAATGACTATACAAATATTAGAGGATTTACTCAGGCCATGTGCACTAGACTTTGGAGGCAATTGGAATGAACATATATCTTTAGTAGAGTTTGCTTATAATAACAGTTACCAAACAACCATCAAGATGGCATCATATGAAGCTCTTTATGGAAGAAGGTGTAGATCCCTACTACATTGGGATGAAGTGGAAGAAGGACAGATGATGGGGCTGAAGTTAGTATAAGAAGCGGTCAACAAGGTGAAGTTAATCAAGTAGAGAATATAGACAACCCAGTCTCAACAAAAGAGCTATGTAAACAAGAGAAGGCGTCCTTTAGAATTCCAAGTGGGAGATAAGGTATTATTGAGGATTTCTTCAACAAAGGGAGTGATCAGATTCAAGTTGAGAGGAAAGTTAAACCCAAGATATATAGGCCCATTTGAGATCTTGGAAATAATAGGCATAGTGACTTATAGGTTAGCTCTTCCACTAAATTTAGCTGAAGTATATGATGTATTCCATATATCCATGCTAAGGAAGTATATACTCGACCCGGATCAAATAGTGGTTTTAGAACCATTGAATGTGCAACCAAACTTGACGTCTAAGGAAAGACCAATTAGAATTTTGGATACTAAGGAACGAGTACCAAGATAGAAAACAATCTCTTATGTTAAAGTATAATGGACAAACCAAATAGAAAGGGAAGCAATGTGGGAATTGGAAGTAGAAATGAGGAAGAAGTATCTAGAACTATTATAGAATCAGGTACTTTCGAGGACGAAAGTTTTTATAAGGAGGGGAGAACGTAATACATGAAAATTTTATTTATTTATTTATTTAAGATATATGTTGTCACAAAGAACAAAGGATGAGGATAGGAATTTTAGAAAATTAGAGGGGTGATTTAGACATTTCACGATGAAGAGTATTTAACCCCAAATGACCTAACTTTTCCTCCTTTTCACTCCCTCATAGTAACATAGTAGTCAAAGGATAGACGCTCTTGACAGGAACCTTAGAGACGAAGGGGAAAAGGAGCAAACAAATTCCAAAGACAAAAGGTAAGGAATTCTATATAAATTTCAATTTAAGATTTATGGAATTTGGAATTTATGGATGTCGTTTGTTCATATAGAATGCGAAATTTGAGAAAGGATGATAGGAGAATGGGAATCAACGGCGTATGTAATTTTGATGTAAGTGCAAAAATCCTTGTAATATAGATACATTTACATGTTTTAGAGATATAATTAAGCTTAGGAATAGAGAGGATTGGATTTAACATAATTTAAAGTAAAGGAATTAGAGTTCGTGGAAATTGCCAAGGGTAACACAACCTACCAACACAGTCATGTTTCGATTGTGTTGAATTTGAAAGGTACACCGAGAGATACACGGCGTCCCAACATGGTCGTGTTTCGATCGTGTTGAGTTAAAGATAACACAGCCTTCCAATACAATCGTGTTTAGACCGTATTAAGTGTGAAAGATGCACCAAGAGATATACGACCTCTTAATACGGTCGTATTTCAACCGTATTGAGTCAAGGGTAACACGGCCCCCCAACATGGTCGTGTTTAGACTGTGTTAAATTAAGAAGAACACGACTTCCTAACACGGTCATGCTCTAACCATGTTGAAACCAAATTTTACACTAAAAGATGCATGATTCTTAACATGGTCGTGCTTCAGCCGTGTTGAGCAACATAGTCCCCAGCATAGCCATGTTGAATAAAGTATAACATAATTATATATTCATTTAACTTCAAATTAAATTAATTTCCACGTAACCTAGATAGCTAGTAAGGCCCTAGAGAAATTAAATAAATAGGATTAAGAGAATTAAGAGATGATATTAATCTAAGATTAAGTACTAAAAAGAACTCGTTAATGTGTACAGATTTCAATTTAGCTTAAGTCCAAGACTAGAAGTGCTTAAGGATAGGATTCAAGGTACACGTAACTTGTGTGTTGAGTTGTGTTTGTTTAAGTTAGCCATGCATTAAAATTGATTAATTTAAATGATTTGAGTTAAGTGTTTAAGTTGTACATTGCATGTGCTTAGCTCAACCTAAGGGCCTATAGTGGTAGATCCCAAGGGGGCACCCTAATGATCCATGTGTAATGTTGTCCCTAGTGGAGTCGTGCTTGGAAATGATTTGGGTCGAATGTTGGTTAAGAGGTTTAAGTGGACATGGGTATGAGGCTCGTAGTGGTAGTTCCCATTACCAAGTTTAAGGATTAAGGGATCTTGAGCGTGGGGCCCATTGTGGCAGTTCCCATCACCAAATCATGCTCTAGTGTGTAAAGTGTGTTCAGGGGGTCATGAATACCCTGTTATTGCTTGTGAACATAAATTATATTAAGAAATGGTTGTCTGTGTTTAAGTTTTGCATGATGTGTGTGATACTTGTTTATATTTGTTCATGTGTGTGTGTTTGTGTTATACGTACTGGGCATTATCTCACCCTTTGGGGAATCATTTTTAGATGTAGGTGTTGAGGGAAATGAGAACCCGGAAGATAACTTAGGTTTGGGTGAACCATAGAGAGAGGAAGATGAAGATTACCATTACTATTATGGTGATTAGGATTTGGGAGATTTATGTTATTTAACTATAATAGACAATATCTTTAGAGAAATGATTATTTTTGTGTTCAAAGACTTCAGCTGCATTAGATGTTTGATATGGTTTTTGAAATTATTTTAAATTTTGGAGATGTATGAAATGTTTTTATATAGGAGTTATAGGTTAAATGTATTAGAGTTGATTCAGAGCCTTAATGTGTTCTTGTGAGATAAAGACACGTGGTAGGCAGTAGCGAAGCCAGAGGTTTCAGGGCGTTATATAGTTCTTTCAAGAACCAAAGAGAAATTCTCTCTCAATATGTGAACAAACTTTCTCAATTCTTGTTTACAATGAGTATACGACGACTATTTATAGTCCCCCAAGAATAAGTAAACAAAATGACATAAAAAACCTAATTTGAATAAAAGAAAAACAATCAGCGTCGGTAACCTAAAATAATACAAAACTAGCTTATAATTTAGACTAAACCAACACAAAAGTCGGTGGCTTTGGATCTCCATATAGCTAACCTATCTCTTTGTCCAACACCAGGCACTTAGGCCGGCAGCCTTCTTTTCCACATCGGCCATTTAAGCTAGCGGCTTTCATTAGTTTTAAGGCTTTCGGCCTTAAGTTTCTTCCTCGACTTCTACATCTACAATCCACACTTCAAGTAGGTACACAATCCTTAATTCCTCTTGACTCAAACGTGTGTGATTCTCCTCTTCTTGTATTACTTTGACTAATCCATTAAGTGCTTCTTTAAGTCTCTTAGCTCTAGCTCATGTCAATGGTCCAATCGGCAATGCAAGTGGATCCGCACTCCTTGGAACAATCCTCCTAGTTTGATCTTCATCATTCCCTTCCTCTTGAAAAGGATTTTTCCTCAAATCGTTACCTACATCATAAGGACTTAAATCAGTAACATTAAAAGTAGCACTTACTTGATGCTCTCTTGGTAAATCCAATTTGTAAGCATTGCCATTGACGTGCTCAAGGACTCGAAATGGACGATCACCTCTTGGAAGCAACTTTGATCATCTTTACTCTAGAAATCTTTCTTTACACATGTGCAACTAGACCCAATCTCTTAGTTCAAAAATAACTCTACGTTGCCCCTTGTTGGCTTGTTCAAAAACAACTAGATCTTTGCTTTTTCATGAATCTGCTTAACAAATTCAGCCTTCTTTTTGCCATCTAAATTCACAAACTTAGTCATAGGTAAAGGTGATAAATCCAATGGAGTTAAAGGATTAAAACCATACATAATCTAAAACGATGAAAATTTAGTAGCAGAACGTATAGTATGATTGTAAGCAAATTCAACATGTAGTAAACATTCTTGCCATGTTTGAATATTCTTTTGAATGACAGCCCTTAACAATATGTATAAAGTCCTATTCACTACCTCAGTTTGACCATCGGTCTATAGATGACAAGTAGTTGAAAACAACAACTTTGTTCCTAACCTACATCACAAGGTCTTTCAAAAATAACTTAAGAACTTAGCATCATAATCAAAAACAATTTCTTTAAAGAATAAATCTACAATATGAGAAGTATCATTAGTTTTGTGGCATGGAATAAAATGTGTCATCTTTGAAAACCTATCCACAAACACAAATATAGAGTCCTTACCAGTTTTAGTCCTAGGCAAACCTAATACAAAGTCCATAGAAATATCTACCCAAAGTTCACTAAGAATTGGTAATGATGTGTACAAGCCATGAGGTTGCAGTTTAGATTTAGCTTGCCTACAAGTAACACATCTACCATAGATTCTTTCAACATCACGTTTTATATGTGACCAATAGAAATGTTCTTATAAAACCCCTAAAGTTTTGGCTACCCCAAAATGTCCCATTAATCCTCCACCATGTGATTCCCGCACTAACAAAACACAAATGGAACAATTAGGATTACACAATTTATTCTCCCTAAACAAAAAACCATCATGCCTAAAGAATTTATTATAGGCTCTTTTTTCACAATTAGCATAATAATCACAAAAATCAGAATCAGTAACATACAACTCTTTAATTTGTTCAAAACCAATTAACGTAGCATCAAGAGTTGAAATTAACATGTACCTTCTCGAAAGCGCATCTGCCACGATGTTTTCTTTACCTTGCTTGTAGCGTATGAAGTATGGAAACATCTCAATGAACTCCATCCATCGTACGTGCCTTTTGTTCATCATATGCTACCCCTTCAAATGCTTCAGCGGTTCATGATTGGTGTGAATCACAAATTCCTTAGGCCAAAGATAATGTTGCCATGTCTCCAGCGCTCAAATCAATGCATACATCTCCTTGTCATAAGTAGGGTACTTCAATGCTACCCCATTTAACTTCTCACTGAAATATGCAATTGGTCTTCCTTCTTTCATTAGAACAGCACTAATACCTACACCAGAAGCATCACATTCAATTTCAAAAGTCTTTACAAAATTAGGTAACATAAGTAAAGGAGCATCAGTCAACTTCCCTTTTAGCAATTAAAGTGCCCTTTCTTGTTCATCTCCCCATTTGAACCTAACATTCTTCTTGATGACTCCAGTGATCAACACAGCGATGCTGCTAAAATCCTTCACAAATTGCCCAGAAATATGCAATTGGTCTTCCTTCTTGCATGAGAACAGCACCAATACCTGCACCAGAAGCATCACATTCAATTTCAAAAGTCTTTACAAAATTAGATAACGTAAGTAAAGGAGCATTAGTCAACTTCCTTTTTAGCAATTAAAATGCCATTTCTTGTTCATCTCCCCATTTAAACCTAACATTCTTCTTGATGACTTCAGTGATCAGCATAGCTATGCTGCTAAAATCCTTCACAAATTGCATGTAGAAGCTCACAAGCCCATGAAAACATCGCACTTAACTCACATTAGTTGGACTTAGCCAATCCACATTAGTTGGACTTAGCCAATCTAGAATAACACGAATTTTCTCTTCATCAACCTATATTCCCTATGCACTTACCACAAAACTAAGAAACACAAGTTTTTCTGTGTAAAAAGCACACTTGTTAAGGTTCGCAAATGACCTTTCTTTTCTAAGCACTTCTAAAACATCCTTTAAATGCATTAAGTGCTCATCCAAATTCTTGCTATAAATAAGAATATCATCAAAATAAACCACCACAAATTTTCCAATAAAAGCTAACAAAAAATCATTCATTAGTCTCATAAAAGTGCTTGGTGCATTAGTCAACCCAAAAGGCATAACTAACCACTCATATAAACCATTTTTTTAAAATGTGGTTTTCCATTCATCTCCTTCTTTCGTCCTAATTTGATGATATCTACTTTTCAAATCAATTTTAGAAAATATGCAAAACCCATGCAATTCATCTAACATGTCATCTAAGCTTGGAATAGGATATCTATACTTTACTGTAACATTGTTGATAGCTCAAAAATCAACATACATTCTCCATGACCCATCCTTCTTAGGCATTGATAGTAATCAAATTCCTACAGGACCTATCACTAGAGCTAGAGCCAAAAGAATACAAAATTTGGCGATGAGGGTCCTCTTTAAACAATCAGACCCCAAGAATATTTATTTATTATCTTCTTTTCTATTACATAGTTGTTGTGCATTCTAGTAGGTATACTTATCAGTTTTTACAGGACGGTGGATAAACTCACTAAAGCTTAGTTTGTAGGTTATTCATGGACCTACATAAATCAAAGAAGAACCGGTCCACAATGTGTTATATTGAAGTGAAGAACCGACCATTTGAAGACTTATTTGTACTTGTAATTTTATGTTTGAGAATCGGTCATTTAAGTGGCTTATTTGTAATTTGTTTTTGTTGTTTTTACCATAATTGGAGAAAGTATAAATACTTGCTAAGTAGGGTTTAGAAGGAGCTTTTTTTAACATTTTGAAATTGCACACTTCTTTGCCGTAAGGAGATCCTTGCTTGCAAAATTTCTCTTGCCAATTTCACAAGTGAAATTGTAGCGAGATTAACTTGAGTAGATTGTGAGTAACATCAATCTTCCTCTTATTGTTATCAAATTGTATTTAATGCATCATATCTAGGTACAATTTGTTTGGTTACTTGTTATTCTACACATGAATTAAGGTTCATCCATTTCAGATTTGAATCACTTCAATTTAAGTGGAATTCTAATTCATTTCTATTGTCATCCATTGCTACTTATACAATTGCTTCGTTCCTCATTTCAATTTAGCATCAAGTCTTTGAATTCTCGTGAATTAGGGATCATTGGTGATTTAGTGATCATGCCATTGTTGATTGGATTTTGTTGATCACATTACTTTTGGATGTGTTTGCAATTCAATTAGTAAGGCACATCATATTTTGGTATCAAAGCACATCATATTTGAGGCACTTGGAATCACGCCATATTGTGGGTTTTTGTTTAATTGATCCTTCAATTGCAATTATGTTTAGTCATTGGATCCCTTGGGCACATCATCTTTTTGGTATCAAAGCACATCAGGCACTAAAATCACTAAAACTGCACATGGACTCATACTTTCCCTCACGTACCCTTTCTCCATCAACTCATCAATCTGCTTTTAGAGTTCTTTGGTCTCCTTAAGATTACTCCTATAAGCTGGTTGGTTTGGAATAGTTGAACTGGGTATAAAATCAATTTGATACTCAATCCCTCTGATAGGTGGTAAACCCTTTGGGATCTCCTCTATAAAGACGTCTTCATAGCCTTACAAAAGAGAAACAACAGCACTTGCCAACGAAGTGTCATGTTGGTTAGCATTAAAAAGAGCTTCTTTGTACAAAAGTACAATCATTGACTTTTTTTAAAATCGCCGCTCTCTTAACCTCACATGCCCTCACATAGAAATTTTCTTTTCTCTTTATTTTCTCATAAGTCTCATCTTCCCTCTCTTTTCCTTTTGTTATCTCACATTCTTTCTTTTGACCACTCTCTTTTTGCAATTTCACTTGGTCCTCATAAACTTGTTTAGGGGTTAAAGCCATAAGAATAACTGGCCTTTGATTGTGCTCAAAAGAATACTTATTGGTAAAGTCATCATGCTTAACCCTCCTGTCAAACTGTCATAGTCGTCCAAGCAACAAGTAAGTAGCCTACATCAACTACGTCACATAAAATGTCATCTCCATACCTCTTAATGCGAAAAGTAACTAGCACATACTTGTTTACCTTCACTTCACCAATATCATTCAACTACTACAATTTATAAGGTCGATGATGCTTACTAGTGGAAAGTCCTAATTTCTTAACCATAGCTGCACTTGCCAAATGAGTACAACTCCCACCATCTATAATCACACTACACACCTTATCTTGAACTAAGCATCTAGTATGAAAAATGTTTTCCCTCTACACCTCTTCCTCTTCTCTAACCTACACACTCAAAGCTCTCCTAACTACCAAAAACTCCCCCTAAACAGCATACTCCTCACCATCAACATCCTCTAATGGAGGCATAGAATCATAGTCAAATTCACTATCAGTCTCAATCTCCCCATCATTCTTCATCATCATAACTCATCTATTAGGACATTGATTGGCTATATGACCTCTACCTTCACATTTAAAGAATTTAATATCACCATTCCTAGAAGTAGAAGGATCAGATTTACCTTGATGTCCAGTGTAAGCAGATTTTAACTTCTTTTCAAGAGTTGGCTTAAACTGCTTCACCTCCTTCTTCCATAGAGTTGTTTTCTAAGTGGATGAACTATATGTAGCATGTGTAGTATAAATACCCTTCCACTTGAGTTGCTTCTCAACTTTAACAGCCATATGCACCATGTTCTCTAGTTCCACATAATGTTGCAACTCCACTACATTCTGAATCTCCTTATTCAATCCAGTTAAAAACCTCGCCATAGTCGCCTCTTGATCCTCCTCAATATTAGCCCAAATCATGATAATCTCCATCTCCTTATGATATTCCTCTACACTACAATTGCCTTACTTAAGGGTTTGTAATTTGTTGTACAACTCCCTATAGTAGTATATAGGCACAAATCGCTTCCTTGTGATCCTTTTCATCTCCTCCCATCTCTCTACTGGTGGTTCCCTATTCTTCCTTCTATTTAACAAGAGTTGATCCCACTAAACAACTGCATAATCAAAAACTCAATGGCAGCAAATTTTACCTTCTTGGCTTCAGAATAATTGTGGCATTTAAAAATCAACTCCACCTTCTTCTCCCACTCTAAATACACCTCAGGGTTATTCTTTCCTTGTAATGAAGGGATTTTCATCTTTATATTCCCCAAGTTGTTATCTTCCTCATTTTGAGCTCCTCTATTCCTCCCTACATTCCTCTTATATCCCATAATTAAATCCTGGTCAGATTCATCCACAAATCCTTCCCTAGCCCATTTGTCTTCCTCCATTCGCACTAACCTCCTTAGCATTTTATCCCTCGTACATCCTACTAAAGCAATCCACGACTACTCAAAATTCTGCTCTAACTGCTTAAGAAATTGATCCATCTCTGCTCTAAACATTCTTTTCATCTCATTAGTTAAAGTTTCCATGATCAATTTTGTGTCAATTCCTCCCATCACACTTTCAGGAGAATTTCTATTAGACATATTGCTGCATAAAACAATATTAGGAGTAATAAAATAAGAAACCTCTGATGTGAGATCAGTTTGATCGGATTCCTAACTGATACGAACTATGCCAACGTGTGACGAAACCCAATACCAATACGTTTGGAATTCGTTACCTAAGATGCAAAAACACCCTCAAGTGGAAACCGCGACCTGTTGTCTATAATCGAGACAAGAACCTTGGTATAATATGAAGACGCCACAATCGGGATGAAAGACCGATTGATAAGTCGGGATGAACGCCACGGAAATTAATTCGATAAGTTCTAGTTAGTTCTTGAAGAACCAAGAGAGGAGCCTCTCAAAAAGTGTTGTTAATGTTCTATCATCTATCTTATGTTCTAAACCCTAGGAGCATTATACTAGGGTTTGCAATTCATAACAATAAAGCCCAAAATGACATCACTTCAATAAGTTGCGTAAAAATAACAAAAACAGAACATGGAGGCCGGCGGCGTTAGAATGAAGGTCGGTGGCCTTGAGCCGGCGTTGGAGACATACACGACCGTGTACTTCTAGACGTGTATCTTTCTGTGGATTTTCTTAACTCCATACACGGCCATGCCTTTGGCTGTGTATATGACCGTGTATGATTCTGTGTAACTTTGAGATTCCTACACGGCCGTGCCTTGTAAATACACGCCCTCTTCACCCCATATCCAGTATGACTTGTACAAGAGCAAGGGTCTTCCCATGGTTGTTCCAATTCGTTCCAACTTCATGATTGCTCCAATCCTTTCCGACTTTATGGACATCTTTTATCAACCCGTTAAGTGCTTCCTTAAGTCGTTTCGCTCGATTTCTTGTGATCGGTCCAGGCGGCACTTCAAGAGGATCTACATTCCTTCTTCCGGCTTGACTCTCATTATGGATCTCATCATTCCCCTCCTCTTGAAAAGGATTTGTCCTCAAATCATCACCTACATCAAAAGGACTCAGATCAGTAACATTAAATGTGGCACTTACTTGATACTCACTAGGCAAATCTATCTTGTATGCATTATCGTTGATGCGCTCAAGAATTTGAAATGGTCCATCGCCTCTAGGAAGTAGTTTAGATCGACGTTGCACGGGAAACCGCTCTTTGCGCATGTGAACCCAAACCCAATCTCCAGGTTCAAAAATAGCTTGTCGACGACCCTTGTTGGCTTGTTTCACATACTGCTCTGTTCATCGCTCAATGTTCAACCTTGCCTTCTCATGGATCTGTTTAACAAATTCGACTTTCTTCTTGCCATCTAGATTAACATACTCAGAAATAGGCAAAGGTGATAAATCCAAAGGAGTCAGTGGATTAAAACCATACACAATTTCAAAAGGAGTAAATTTAGTAGCAGAATGCACTGTACGGTTATAGGAAAATTCAACATGCGGCAAACAATCCTCCCAACTTTTAATATTCTTTTTAATTACAGCCCTCAACAAATTAGATAAAGTTCGATTCACTATCTCAGTTTGACCATCAGCCTGTGGATGACAAGTAGTGAAAAACAATAACTTAGTTCATAACTTAGCCTACAAGGTCTTCCAGAAGTAGCTCAAGAACTTAGCATCTCTATCAGATACGTGATAAGATCACATTATACTTATATTTTCTTTTGGACTTATATTAAATTTATTTTAATATTATAAGAAAATATAAAGAAATGATACTTAATGGTATTTATTGTGAAAATACAGGTTTTGAGGACCCAAAAGTAAATTACAAGTTAATTGGAGGAGTTTTTCACAAAATTGAAGAAAGTGAGCGAAGGATTGCACTGAAGGCCGCCGTCCTTGGGTCGGCCTACATTCAAGGCCGCCGGCCTTGAGCCGGCCTTTAAACCGGCCTCAAAAAGAAGAAAAGCCGCCGGCCTTCATTACTCCCCGGATATCCATTGCGAGAATCTCTCCAAATCGTATCTTAATTAATTTGCTGACTCAAATCCTCATCAGATCAACCTTATCCCCCTCCTCTTGGATCTATAAATAGACCCTTGTGTGAACCTTGGAGGCATCCTTTCTTTTGTTAAGCATCCTTTCTTTTGTTTAGAATCCTTTTGTTCTTCTTCTTTGTTTTAGCATCATTTGTCTTTCCTTTGAATCATTAGAATTTCCTTAGGTACTTTAGATTTTTCCAAAGTTTAGTTTG
>JBBMOL010002218.1:0-27079 GCA_037954665.1 Laguncularia racemosa | reverse complement strand
AGCAATTTGCTTCCCCGTTTTTCCAAAGTTGGGATTTTTTTTTTCTTTGTCTCATCCTAAATTGTTTTGTTTTAAACGGCAATAAATTTAACAATTTCCTCGGGGGGACATACCTGAAGGGGAAGGAGCCGTGATACTTGGGGTTTTTGATGGTTTGGGGTTGGAATTTGTTGGAATTTTTGTGGTTTATTGCCATATCTGAGTTAGGGTGATCCCCCATCCGGTTTGTAAGTATTTGAATAGGGACATACTTCCCTGCGGTTGCCCTGGAAACCCGCCTACAGATTGGCGTGTTCATGATTTTTATCTTGCAATGTGGGCAATGTCGGTCGGGTGACTAGGAGTAGAAAAATTTCCAAGCTTTCACCTGTTGGGTTTTTCCCAAGAGCTAGTGCTGCACAAGGGAGGTAAGATTAGAAATTTGTGTTCAATTTTAGACCATTTCCCTCATTTCCCTTTCCTTGAAGACGTTCATGCCATACCCAATTGTTTGCGAATTGGCGCCATAATGGAAAAATTTCCCTGCTTGCCGGGGGTTTGTTTACTATGGCGCCTCCATTTGCAGCATCCATCATCTTTTTTCCATCGAAGTGGCCCTTGTGAAGTATTGGATAAGGAGTTATTCAGAAATCCCATATTGGGGGCAGCTTGCAAAAATTGCTGAACCTCTCCCAATACTCTTAAAGAGTCTCATGTCCTTTGTTTTATACCACAATTTTCTTCTTATACTGGGGCTCTGGATGCGGGGAAGAATTTTAAAGAAGAGTCTTACCATTCTGTCCAGTGGTGATAAAACCTAGAGGCAAATAAAACAACCAATCTTTCTTTGTACTTAAAGAAAATGGAAAAGGCTAGCTTGATTTGATGTGGGTTATTCCTTGGGCCTCAATAGAACACACTATAGAAACCTTTCAATGTTTAAAGGGATCTTCATTCTCAAGACCTGAAATGTGGTGTAGATGTACAACCAGATTTCAATTTGAATTCCATGCTAGTTCGGGATAGGAATACAAAGGGGTTTTTGGGTTACATCCGGTGCGCCTAACCCCCTTTAAAGGTTTCCGGATTCCCTATCGTCTTTTTTTTTTGAATCAAGGGATGAACAAACAATCCGATGCTAAGTTCATCTGTGGATGATCTAGTTCTTGTCGCAACCCTTTAGAGTCTTTAATCTCCAAATTAAAAATTTTTTCACCTGTCTGAAAAGAACGAGTCAAAAGTAAAAAAAATTTAACCCAAACCCCCGGGCAAGGGCCCCAAAATTTGAGGGTTCGAACCCAAAAAATAAAACCTACCCCCTAAAAAATTTAATGACTTGCATTATGGTGGTGGGGCGAATCCCGAATTAGTTAAACCTATTTCTATTCAAGGAGAAAAAAAAGGGATAAAAAAAAGGGGGGGTTTGGTTTGTGAATCAAAATAAAGTAAAAAAGGGTAAAAAAATGGAAATTAAAAAAGCCTACCCAAAGGAATCAAGTTTTTTAATTTAAAGGAATTTGATCATCGTCCCAAATTTCCCCCCTATTCTTAGTTCTAGATAAACGGGTTTGGTTATTAACAAGAAAACAACCTATCTCCCCTTATTCCCCTCGTAACCTCAGACAAGCGTTTGAATTATTTTCTTATTGATTAAAAACCCTAAAACGCTTAGGATTTTTTTAAATAGTTTAAAGACTGGAAAACCCCAAATTATGCCGTAGATTAAAGTAACCTTTTAAAAAAAGATATACACCTCCATAACATGAATTCGTATTTTTTTTAACCAAAAAATGTTATTGCTCATAAGATTTGAACAACAAACAATTCGGATTTGGTGCTAGTTGAAAATATTTAAATTCTAATTTTAAAGGCTTATTCATACCAATCAACAAATAATAATAAAAAAAAACGATAAAAGGTATATGAATCCCCCAAAGCAAAGTTTAGAATAATACAAGAAAATTGACCTCACAATTCGGAAAATTTAAAACTCTAGCCCTTTGGTAGAAAATACTTAGTACCTGTTCAAAATAAAAAAAAAAAAAAAATAAAAACATAGAACCGGGTTGCCCTTCCCTCTCGTTTCCTTCTTTTTTAAAGGGATTCCGTTCCAAAGTTCAAAAAGTTCAAAATTTTTTTAACCCTGGGTTGGTTTTTTATATTGTTGGGAGATGGATGTGATCATTTGCTAGCAAATATAAAAATATTTTTCCCTTTTCCAAATTGATTTCAAGAAGTAAATGTTCTCCGCCGGCCCGCCCTTAACAGGCCCCTGGGTTTTAACCCGGGCCCCCTCCTTTTTTTTTGCATATTCTTCAAGTCTTCATCCCCCCCAGTGTGTACCGGTTACACACACGGAGATTTAAGCCGTGCCTTCATCTGTGCTAATTAAATCTTCTCCGTGTCCGTGTGTACCCGGTTAGACCAGGCTAGTTTTTTAAGCCGTGCCTTATTGGTTGATATTCCCCCTTTTTTCCTTGGACGTTAGCTTCCCCCACGCTCCAAACCGGTTTCTCCCACGGCTTCCCCCCGGCCGTGCCCTAAGCCCTGTCTTTCTCTGTTCAAAGTCCACATTTCCGTCTTTTTGTCCCGTGTGTGACACGGTTTTTACCTGGGCCCTGCCCAAACTGTGCTTTTCCCATCACGGCCGTGTACTTCAACCCGGGATTTTCCTGTTGATTCAAAAAACCCAAATACACGGCGTGTACTTCAATTACACGCCCATGTATTCCCTCCGGTGGTGTAAATCCTTGTCTTTGAACCGTTGTGATGGCTTCTCTAATTTACTTGAATTTCATCCTTGATTCCCTTTAACCCGATTTTTCACGATGATAGAATTAGAGTACCATTTCCTTATGATTTTATAAAATCAATAACAAATTTAACACAATTTATACTATAAAGATTTAGTATAAAATGGATCTTCAATACCCCCCGTGTCTCTTTTATTTAATGTCTTTCCTCTTTCTTCGCTTTCTTGTTCATTTTGTCATTTTAAATTTTTTCTTTCCTATGTTTTTTAAAACAGTACTTCTTGTATGTCCTCATTTTTGTAAGTATTGTGTCTCTAAAAACAACTTAATAGTGATATTTCTTGTCAATCTCACTTCCCTTTTAATAGGGAAGGGACTTAATGTTCATTGTTTGTAGAAGAAGCTAAACTTTTCTTACTTGATAGAGTTTTCACAATTTTCCTCCTTTGGTTGTCCTTGCACATTCCAAGTTGGTTTTCCTTTCTTTGTAAATATGTCTTCTAAGCTATTGGTTAGGTGCTAATCGAACACTCAAAGTTACTGCATTGTTTAAATTTTTTGCATTTAAAATGCCAAAATAAATTAGGAAGCCCAAATTTTAGGGTCCATTTGTTTCATCTTTTTTTTTTTTTGGTGTACTTTTTGGGAAACCATTTAAATCGTGTGTTTATGAATAATATTTTTATATATATATGTTGTATGTATGTATGTTTATATCTTCAAAATTTTTAATACCTAATAAATCCATATAAAGTTTGACATCTCTGATTTTTTACTTTATTCATTTTTATAAATAAAATAATTAAAATTTCCCTTTTTTGGTGTATAACTTATATTTTTATCAATTTTTTTCATAAAAATATGAAATTTTTTAATTTTCCAATTCATATATTCCAATCACCACTTTCGCATAATTTGAAACAAAAACATGTAAGATATAGATTAAATAGCTTTCCAAATATAAAATTTTTTTTATAGATATAACTTAGATATAGAAAAATGTATTGTTGGATATTATAAAAAAAAAGGGAAAAAAAAAAAAAAGAAAATAAAACAAGCTTGTGGCAATCACAAAATTACAAAGTCAAATAAAAAAAAATCAAAAAACAAAAATATGCAAAAAAAAAGCTCTTACGGATGAAAGTGGCAAGGGAGAAAAAAAGCTAAGATTAAGTTTTAGGTTGTTTCATGAGTGTGAGAGTGAGAATTTTTTTAAAGTAGTCTCTCCTTCAAAAACTAAGCCACCCATGGGTGAGGTGCAACCATATACAAATTAAGGGAGGACAACAAAACCATTCCCAATTTCTAGTTAGTGAGCCCCTAGCCTTTGGTTAGTCATGGTAGCATTTTTTAAAACTAAGGGGCTATGATCCACCTTTTGAGGGATCGTGTAACAAATCACAGGATAGGTGCCATCACCAATTTGTTGGGTACACTACTCCCCTAGGGTTGCCACCATCATAAAAAAAAAAAAAAAAAGGAAAAAGGTTTGGTTTTACTTCAACTCATATAATCTCATGTTGAAGTTTTTGTCTCAATTGCACTACCCACCCCCTTTAGGGGGTTTTGTCCGTACGCCCCACTACTTTGTTATTTGGTAATAGGGCCAACACAGGCAAAGGTCCACCCCCTTGGGGGCCCCTTCATAGGTGGGGGTCAATAGCTTTTAGCTCTAAGTGGCTAATATAGATACAAAACCTCCATGGTTGTCCATAGATTTCTTTTTTTATTATTTTCCCTTTTTTCCCCCAAATCAAAATACTTTATTTTATAAAAATGTTTTGCCCTTTTTAGTGGCAAAAAATGGCATTTTAAAAGTTGTGTGTAAAATATTGGGGTCTAAAAGCTTTAATAGAAAAATAAAGGTTTAAAAAGCACTTGAAATAAGATAAAGAAAAGGGTAATGGGCCCTTTCCCTATATACATTTTATAACTTGTTTAATTACTGAAAATTTAATTTCCTAGTTACATATTTTTATCTTCATCATAATTAATAAATAGAAAATATAAGATATGGATAAGATAGTTTTTAAAATACTAAATTTTGAAAAAAAAAATAACCAGAGATCAAAGAGAGAGGGGAAAGAGAGAGGTTCCCCTTTCCCAAAGGGGCCCCTTTTGTGGATGTCTATTGGCACTTGGCAACACTTATTCAAGGTGGTTGACTATGGAAAAAATTTATTTTTTTTAAACCCTAAACACTTTATTTACTAAGAATATTTCATGTCTTTTTTTGGTGGAAAAACTTGGTGTTTAAAGCTTGTGCGTAGAAATTAGGTTGTTCGAAAGCTTTATTGCAAAAAAAAAGGGAATAAGTATTATGAGATAAAGGTGGTAATAGCCCTCTAGTATCATTTTACAACTTGTCTCCCTTTAAAATAATTTAATAGATGTTTCCAATAAACCCCCAATCATGAGATTTTTCTTGGGGGACTAAATTTGGGGATATTAAAATCGGTCGCACAATGAAATACCACGCTAGGCCAATTTCAATCCCTTTTTTTGCTACAAAACCCAAGTAGGGAAAAAAAAGATATTCCCCATATCATCATTTTCTTTGATAAACATTACTACACTCCCATTGTTGTTCAACAATCATATCTCAGTGTCCCCAAGTCGCATGTAGTAGCATCAACGATCTTCCTCGTTGTTTGGGTACTCCTATTAATGGGCCAAACTTTGATTTTTTGACTCATCCTCACTTTAAAAATTTTAACTCCTTACAAAACCCCTTATGCTATAGCTACTCGTTTGGCTTCAAATAAAAACAGAGATGTTAGAGGTCAATAAATTACCAAACTTATCTTAGAATTTAAGAAGAAACAAGAGAAACTTTTTTAGGAATAAAAAGTTTAAATTTTTCTAGTTTTGAGAAATTGAAAATTCAATCTATTTTTGGGTTAAAAAAATAACAAGTGCAAAAGGAATGAGAAAAAAAAAAACAAAGAAGAAAGAAGCATTATATAACAAAGTTTTTTTATAGAAAAATATGTCCCGTACATAAAATTTTACTTTCGAGTCTTTTTATTTTTATTTTTTTTTTATCTATTTTTTATAAATATAAAATTTGCCGATCTTATTTTGACCCCTTAGTTTGGATAATTTCCTCAATCACCTGAAAACCCACAACTTAATTCAAAAAAATTGTGAACCAAACCATATTAATTAAAAAAAAAAAAGAAAAAAAGAAATTTTTTGTTTGATCCAATTTGGTTTAATTTTGTCATTTTCCCCCCCTAGTTTTGATTTGTATGCTGAGCTTCGTACATCATTTAGTAGAGATTCGGATGATAATAGCTAGAGTGATGCCTATGTTAGTTGTTTTTTGCTACCCTTTTAGATGTGATTAATATTCCACGAACTATTTCAAAATGTTAGATTAGGCTTCTTGGGGTTTGGGCTTTTCGGTTAAAAAAAAAAACAAAAAAAATTTTCTTGAAGTAAAATTAATGAATGATTCTAATTAAAAATTCAACAAAAAATAATAAATAAGGTTTATTTAGTTTAAAGTCTTTAAAGTTCTTTTGCCTAAGTATAGCACATAGGGACTGGGAAATTCCCTTTTTGTTTTAAGCTAACAATAATCATAGTAGATTGTTCGGCTGAAACTCTATAGAACACATGGCATGGTGTAGAGTCAATTGGCTAATGCAACTCAAATTAAACCCCACAACCGTGGTTTTATTTTTGGCAAATTCTAACCCGGGACTCCAAAAAAACATGATGACAAAGTAATAATAAAATTTCTTGATCTTTTTTGTACATCAAGATGTCATAGCTTTAAAGTCCGGCATTGTGTATATTATTTTGTGATGAGAACTAATTGCTAGAGATGATTGGCAGTTGACACTTCTGTCGAACATTTATTGTTTTCAAGTCAATGCCTTGTGTTGTTATAGCCGATGAATGTTTGCCCTTCTAATTTGCCTTTTTTTAAAGGCAAAATTAATAATTCATGCATTCTCTCACTAGTTTATATCCCAAATTATGTATGCTTTGTAAGCGCTAGTCTTTTTCATTTAGTCTAGCTTACCAAATTCGTGTATATTTGCCCAAATTTGGCTTTTTAAAAGATCGTCGCACAATGGAAACATCATACTGCACCCAAATTTCTTTTCTTTCTTTCCACTAAAACCCGAAGTAGTAAAAAAAAAAAAATGAAATTCATGAAGTTCCCTATAATCACAATCTGCATGCTGATAATCAGCTGCTACTCATTTTTCTTGCTCAGCGTCGTGGCTCGGTGATCCCAAAGCCGATGTAGTAGCACGAAATTTTCCTAAGTTTTTAGGGTACTCCTACAATGGCGAGTCTTGATGTGTGACTCCACCTCGTTTCAGATCCCAACCCCCTTACAACCCCATTTCTGTATAGCTACTCTTTTGGCTTCAGACGAAACAGAGATGTCGGGATCAAAAACATTACCGATACTGAACTTATTTGAACAAAAAAGGGTTGTTACGTTCCCCTAGTGCTCGGGTTCTGGGCAGTACTATCGAGCAATTGCCAGTAAGGTTTTCACTGAGGTACATGGCCTGTTCCCAAGGACTAACAACTTGTAAACCATCCAAGATAAAACAATCTTAATTCAACGGTTTTCTACAACCCTAGAGAAATGGGCGACCCCTCTGAGATGTGTTGCCCTACACCCTCCCAAACTGGAGTCAGGCTACGTTTTTTAAACCCTACATAGTAGCGAATGGCGAACGCTTTAGGAATTATTTCATGGTCGGGTGTGGATAATGGGAGTATATACTCGAAGAAAATTCACTTCAGCAGACCCACCATTATATTTACTGTGCTCATTCCATCAAGGATAATAATACGTCCCCGCCATGGATCCCAAAACGACAAGTTTGCACCTCGCCTTCTCAATAGCTTCCTCGAAAAAAAAATTAATGTTGCTGCTATCCCCCGGGGGTTTTCCATATCCGTGGAGCTTTTATTTCTGCAGTTGCTGCTGTTAGCAAAGGGCATTGTCGTCGCACGTCCCCCGGCTGCAAGTTAAAATTTTAACATTTTTAAATTCGCCCTCTTCAATCGTCTTGCCCGTTGCGAGAACAAAGATGGTGGGGGCATGGCAATATAGGGGATCAAAAAAAATGGTATTTGTGAGAAGAGACAGAAAAAACCCCGGTGGGTGTAAGGAAAAAATATTTCCTTTGTCGAATAGCGAGTAGAAGTACAGTATACGAAGTGTTATAACAGCAAAGGATTTTAACCTTTGTAATATTGGATCATGATATCGCCGACGGAAAATGTTTAATTGGTATAATTGATTTAATAAAAATTTTTATTTATTCAATTCTGGTGTTATTCTTGGTTTTTCAAGGTGGTGGGGGCCCGTTCAGCCTTGTAAGTGTTGAAGAAGAGAGAAGCAGGGGTTTAATTATGAAAATGTCGGGGTTTTTTGGAAAATACATATATTTTAGTGAAAAAATTAATGAGGGACAAATCGGGGTCTTGGGGTACTCGGTGCAAATCAGCCCATTAAAATAGGGTAAAATTTTAAATTGTTATTCAAAATTTAAATTTTTTTACAAATTAGAACTTCATTATACGTTGACATTCTGTTGATGTGAGCACTCCAGAAAAAATAAGCTATTATAGTGTAGTAAAACAATAGAAAATAAAAGGTAATGATTATAGACAACACAAAGATTTTAAACCTTTTGAAAGTCCTATAAAGGCTAAAAAAAATTTAAAAGGGCTTCTATATTGAAAACTGGGAAAATAGAAAAAATAATAAAAAATTTAGATGTCTTTTATATCCACCCTCTAGTTTGGGGGGCCCTTTGGGTTGTGTCCCCAAAATTTTTTTAAAAGATCGACTACAATAGTCAATAGAAATTAATTATGCTTTGTTTTGGGCTTTTTCCCCATTTCGAAACCCAAATTCTTTTGCATTTAATAAAAGAGTCAAACCCTTATATTTACATTAGATCTATTATTCCAATTTGAGATGCTATATTTTAAATTTTTGATAGTTTAGTTTTTTTTTTTAAATTTAAGGTCTCATATTATATGTTAGGTGTTTCGGCAATTTGGGAAAACAATTGAGTTTATAAAAAAAGTTATGCATTTGGCTCAATCCTTCTAAAACTAAAAGTTGGTGGTGTCCAGGGTTGGATCCTTAACCCAAACTTTGGGCCCTTTTATAAGTGAAAATGTTTATGTGTTACGGGTTTTTCATACAATTTTAAAGCTCAATAAAAGTGTTCGATAAGATTTGAATTTTTTGAGTTTTAATGTTCCCAAATAGGGTATGGGCCTTTTATGTTTAGAGACCTTATGGGTAATTTCTTTTTTTTTTTATGGGCTAAATAAAAATTCCCCAAAAAAAAAACAAAAATTTTTCTATATAAATATGGTTATGGTCGCTAGGTTTTATGTTTTTTTTGTTTCTTTGAATCCCATCATCAGATATACTTTAGAGGGAAAACTAAATGGATCTTTTTAAAAGAAAACGTATTGATCTAAAAGGCCCAAACCCGACAATTCTAAAAATCGTTTTTTTGAATGGATTCAGGTACACTTCCGATATCTATTGTTAATTCTTAATAATCAAACTTTAAATGATCTAGGGTTTTATTTGTGATGATTTTCAAAAAAGGGTTTTAAATTTTGATTCAAAAATTTTGGTATCAGAGCATACATTTTTGATCATTGGGGAATTACTTTTGTAATTTTTTTATAAGGTGTTATTATCCCTAATTCTGGAGATTGGGGTTTTGGGACAAACATTAAAATATGTAAACGTTCTTCTCCTTTTTTCTCGTAATAATCAAATAAAAAATCGGTTCCGATCATGAAATCCCATCTGGCTCTTCTTCTACTAGTAGTTTGCTTCTTCATGATTTCATTTTCTGCCATTGCAATTTCATCGGGGTACTGTACATGGTTATCGTTTTCTCCATGGTGTTTCTCTCACACGAATGGCATGTCCGATATGTTATCAGATTTCTCCACAGGTTTTTTTTTTTTTTTTTGCTTTTCATGATTGTAATTCACCGGTGAATTATAGGATTTCTCCACGGTGTTTTTTGCTTCCGTGGATTGTACTTCACCACGGTGAATTAAGGCTTTCTCTACTGTGATTAAGGCTTCATTCTTGAAGTTTTGGAGATTAATTTGTTGATGATGACTTAGTGTGTCTATCTGGGGATAAAGAAACTGAACCCTGAGAATATAAAAAATAGGGGATTTTCCACTGTAACTAAGAAGTATATACAAATACTTCTTGATTGCGATATTTTAATTCTATATCATTTGTCTCCGATTGCGGTGAAATCAATTATATATTTATAATCAACTTATAGATTGGTATTTATGTTACGCCAATTTTTCTTTTGAGCTTAATTTTAATTGTAAGTTATTAAGTCATATTTGGATATGGGTGCTTAACCCATATGTTTTAGACTAAAATTAGAGTTTGTCTTTGACCCAAAGTTTAATTATATTTTAAATTTAATTTTGGTATGTTTATATGTATTTTGAAGATGAATTAATGAAGCAAACCTACATGCCAAAGTGGTCCCCATCTTGCAAAATTAATTGATTTCACTAAACATATAAAAGGTTGTGTGTTTACAACGTTTGTGAAGTTTTGATCTGACCCTAAGGAGATTAAATTTTTAACAGAAATTGCAAGTGCACCTTTTTCCTTTTGGTAATAAAACTCTGATGATTATTTAGTTTGTACATGTGAACAATAAATCGGCCTAATGGAAGCTTTATTGTTTGATGTGTTGCTTCATTGTCAGTGTTTGATTACTACGCCACGATACACATTAGTAGTTAATGTTTTGTTTTCCAAAGATGAATATTAAGGGATACCGGTATTTTGAGATGGGGTTTACCTATATTTGAATTTATTCTTATTATTTTGTTGTAAGGTCTCATGCAAGCCTTGTTTATTTGTTTGTTGTTCTTATTTAGCTATGAATAATCTTGATAATATTACTACTAACATCAATTCCATTCTTATGCTAAAATGACACTAATTCAAGTCGTGGAAAAAGATAATCTATTAATAGTACTTGGGGTTTTGGATCTCAACTTGCGTTAATGATTGATTCTCCTTAACCTCTTACTAATAAGAGTACATCTGATGACAAGAGGAGATGGCAAAAGTGGGAGAATCAAAACGCATGTGGTATGATGATCATGAAGAAGGCCATTCAGAAGCATTTAAAGAAAAAAAAAAAAAAAACAAAACCCCCCCCCCCCCCCCCCCGCTAAAATAGCTTATAAGATAACTAAGGCCTAAGGAGTTCCTTAATGAAATTGAGAAAAAGGTTTGCCCAGAATGAAAAGGCAGAAATAAGGACACTCTAGCAAACCTAATCTCAATGAAGGTACTAAGGGTAAGGGCAAGGGAATATTAGGGAGTACATAATAGAGATGTCTCATTTGTTTCCAAGTAAAGAGCAATCAGCTAGACCTCACAGGGACCTTACTAGTGCATTTGGTTTTGAATTTCTCTTCCGCACAGTTTAGCAGTTTAAAGTGTGCTATAATTGTCAGATAGAGACTTGGTCTCTAAATGAGCTCATCTCACACTGTGTTCAAGAAGAGGAAAAGGCTAAAGCAAGATAAGATTGAGAGTGCTCACATAGCTTATCCCTAGAATAGGAATAGGTTAATAAAAGGAAAAGGGATAAAAGAAGTTGCCAAATAAGGGGGATACCTTAGTTAGACATAACCAAAGAAGTTCGGGCGGGTATGCATCAAATGGTAATGTTTAGTTGTCACTTCTGTGGATCTGTAAGGCATTATAAGAAGCAGTGCCACCAATTATCATGCTTGGCATGCAAAGAAAGGTATACTTCTTAAATTTGGTTTGTTATGAGGTTAATTTAACTTCGGTACTCATAGACACTCGGTGGATAAATTCTGGTGCAACAACTCACATCAGATGTGTTTATCAGGGTTGCCTACCATTGCCGAAAACCAAGTGATGGTGAAAGATACATCTATGTGGGTAACGGCAAGACAGTTCAAGTTGAAGCAATTGGGAAGTTTGATAATTATTAAAGACTGGGTTTTATTTGGATCTTATGAAACATTTATTGTACTGTCATTTAGATAGAATTTTGATTTCTGTTTCTGCTTTGGACACCAATTTGGTTATTCTTGTTCATTTGGGAATAAGAAATTTAGTTTGTTTTCATGATTCAAAATTAGTTGGATTGGTTATCTATCTGTTTATGATAATCTTTACTTGATTGATATTATTTGCTTATTTTAATGAATCATTGCAAGTAAGTACACGAGGTATAATACAGAAAATTGACTATGAAATTCAGCTACGTTATGGCACAAAAAATGTGGTCATATCTCAAACGGAGATGGTGAGACTTGTGTTTAGAGGAAATTCTAAACCCCTTGGATTTTACAAATTTTGATGGTTGTATTAAAAACATATAGAGGAAAAAAAAAACAATAAAAGGAGATTTAAAGCCAAAGGACTTAGACGATTCTTAGAACTGTATACATTCAGATATTTGTTGGTCATTCTACAGTTGCTTGGACCGGTCAACAATATTTTATAACGTTTCATAGACGGATTTCTCATGATATGGCTTTCTTTATCTCATTCATGAAAAGTCACAGTCCTTGGATATGTTTAAAAATTATAAGGCTGAAGTTGAGAACCAACTCAACAAAAGGATTAAAAGCATTAGATTTGATCGTGGTGGCGAATACTATGGTAGATATGATGGTTCAAGTGAAAAAAGTAAGGACCTTTTGTAACATTCCTTAGTGGATGCTGGTTTGTCCCGCAGTGTACTATGCCTGGTTCACCCACTATGAATGTGTTGCTGAAAGACGGAATAGGATGCTTAAGGACATGGGTAAGGAGTATGATTTGTCGCCCACCTTACTCAAGATTACTTTGGGTGAAGCATTAGACTGCAGCATATATCCTTACAGGTTCAACTAAAGTAACTAAACAAAACCCCTTAGGAACTTTGCGACTGGAAATAAGTCTAGTTTAAAACTTTTCAGTGTGGGGTTGTCCAGTTGTGGCACGGCCTTATAAGCCCAATGAAAAAGAAACTAGACTCAAGAACAAGAAGTTGATATTTTGTTGGGTATTCTAAAGATCAAGGGGTTACATGTTCTATGTTCCAATAACTAATCGATATTTGAGTCAGAAATGGTTGGTTTTTGAGGATGTGAGTTTTGCGAGGGAGATACGGTTAGAGTCAATTGTCTTTGAGGAGGAATATGTTGATATTCACGCCGCCCCCCCCCCCCCCCCCCCCCCCCCCCCCCCCCCCCGCCCCCCCCCCCCCCCCCCCCAGTGTTATTGAATTTGGTCAAAGTTTCTATTCCTACTCTTCTTCAAGCTATAATAGAACTAAGTCAGTTTAGGAGATCCCATTCAAGATACTGTTCCAGAAGAAACAAACTCTTTTTTTTTTTTTTTTTTTTTCTTTTTTACCACCTCAAGAACCTATGCCATTGAGGAGATCCACTAGACAAAAAAAGAGTGCGTTGCCAGATGACTACATCGTAGTTCTTCAAGACATGAGGTTGACATTGGAATGAGGAAGATGATTAATTAAGTTCCGTCAAGCCAATGAAAGTTCTAAATCTCAAAAGTGGATTGATTGCATGAATGAGAATTAAAGTCTATGAAAGACAAGACGTTTGGGATCTCTATACCATGGCTAGAAGGTATGAAGCCTATTTGGTTGCAAATGGAATATTTAAGACCAAAGAGTGATTCAAAAGGCAATGTGGAGAGGTTTAAGGTCATCTTGTGGCAAATGGCTTTACACAAAAGGAATGCATCGACTATAATAGACCTTTCTCACCGGTTTCTTCGAAAGACTCTTTTAGGATTTTTTTGGATTAGTGGCACAATTCGTTCTTGAGTTACATCAGATGGATGTAAAGACCGCCTTCCGCAATGGTGACATTGATGGGACGATCTATATGGTATAACCAGAAAATTTTGTATTAGGAGATCAAAGATATGGTTTGTAAAACTTAAGAATCAATCGATGGACCTTAAGGCAAGTCATCTCGTCAATGTTATTTCAAATTTCATCAAGTGATCACTTCGCTTAGTTTTGAGATGATATTTGGTCGATGATTTTATATACATAAGTTTCTATGGGAGCAGCATATTTTCTCTTTTTATATGTTAATGATATATTGCCTTGACAGCAACGATATTGCTTATTGCACAAAACCAAGAGATTCTGTGAGATTTGAGATGAAAGATCTTGGTGACTCCTCTTTTGTGTTAGGAATTACAAATACATCGGGATTTCTTCGAGGTAATCTTGGATTATCACAAAAGAGCTATATCAAAAAGGTACTCAAAAGGTATGGCATGTTATAATTGACCAGAGTGATTCACCTGTAGTTAAGGGGGACAAATTTAGTCTTAGTCAGTGCCCTAAGATGATTTTGAGGAAAAGGAATTGCCAAAAGATTCCTTATGCATCAGTAGTAGGGAGTCTATTGTTTACTCAGGTTGTATGCGTCTAGATATGCGTACTTTACAGGAATGTTAGGCAGATACTTAAAAAAATTCCAGGATTAGCCCATTAAAAAACCCCCAAAACCCCGGGTTTGCGGTACTTACAGAAAAAAAAAGGGAATTAAAAATCCCCCCCCCTATGGGGAAGTCAATAAAATAAATTTTTTGGGGGTATATTTTCCCTTTTTTTGGGGATGCCAAGATTATGAAGTTAACAGGTTACACTATCTGGGGGCTAGGGGAAAATTTTTTTGGGGAAGGCTAAAACAACCCTTGTTGCTTCTTCACGGGGGAAAAGCAGGGGTTTGTAGCTTTTTATGAGCATCCAATCAGGAAATATTTTGGGGGAATTTTTTCACGGGGCTGCGCATTTGGATTTTTTAAAAAGGGGCCCCATTTAAAATTTTTTTTTACAAAAAGGGCAGCAGTTCATATTCTAACAAAAAAAAAAAAGGACCCCCAAAAAAATTTAAAAGGAAAACATCAATTTTAGTTGTAAAAAGAAGTTAGAGGGGACAGTTGTCTATAGAGCATATGGAAAAAAAACTCTATACGCGGAAACCCCTCACTAAAGGGGGCAACCCAAGGTGTTTCATGAGACCTGTCAATAGGTTTCATGACCTTATTGACATTAATTTTTTGTTGGGGGTTTTTTTTTCTTTAATGCATTTTTTAAGAAAAAATTTAAAAAAGGGTTTTGGGTTTTTTTTTTTTTAGGATATCTTCGTAGAAAAAAAGTATCTTTTTTTTCCTCACTTTTTTTTTTGGGTTTAAAAGTTTGATCTAAACTAAGGTTTATGGTGGGGAAAAAAATGGAATTTAAAAATACATTCATGGAATTTTCTTGTACACTCCATTTCTCCCCCTATCATTAAAAATTTTACGGCATTGTAACCTTTTATGGGTAGATTACGAAAAAAATAATAATCCCACTTTGATCCTGTGTTGATATGACTGATGGATTGGGATTGGTTTTTAGTTTCTTTTTTGTTTGAAGAAAATTTTTTAAACTCATAGGTTTTCAAAAAAAAAATTTTAAAGTTAAAAAATTTTGTCCAAGTGGGGATTTTTTGGATCCTTACCCCCAATTTTGGCCCCTTATAGTAAAAATGATTATGTGTTACGGGCTGTCATATTAATTAAGCTAAATTTAAAAAAGTGATCGAAAGTTTTGGGATATTTGATTTTAATTTTTTAAAATTGGGGTTGGTTTTTTATGTATAGAGCCCTTTTTGGGTAAATTTTTTTTTTATGATGGGCTAAAAAAGAAATACCAAAAGATTTAAAAAAAAATTTTTTATAAAATAAAGTTATGGTCCCCAGGTATATATTCTTTTTCTTATCTCTTTGAATCCATATCAGAAAGTTTTAGAGGGAAAACTAAAGGATCTCTCAAAGAAAATGTATTGATTTGGAAGGCCAACCGCACAATTCTAAGAATCGTTTATCGCCCAAAGGATTCAGGTACGCTTCCGCCCTATCTAAATTTATTAATTCTTAAAAGATCAAATTTGAACCCATCTAGGGTTTTATTTGTGTGATTTTCCAAAAGGGCTAATCTAGATTCAACATTTTACAATATTTGGGCCCCCTCCTTCTTTTTTAACCGGAACCAATAGATAGTACTTTCGTTGCACACATTGCTTAAATTTGGGGCTATTGTTGGCGTGCTCTTAAAAGAAATTTGACTAAATTTTAAATTTTTAAGAACAAATGCCCAAATGCTGTAATAACATTCCAAAAAAGTTAAAGAACATTGCAACATAGAATCAAAGGACTCCTACAATTTCTTCTAAGTTATTGAACTCCCCACCATTTTATTTAATATGCTTGTGATTATAGTGGAATTTGGGTTTACATCCCTACTTTTTTAATTTGTGGGTAGTTTTCTGATGTTAAATTTTTATTATTCAATGTTTAATTGTATATTGTAATGTGAAAGCTTTAAAAATTCTGTAATTCTTCCATATTGTTTTTTCAACTTCTTTTAACAAGTATATTTTTGTCTAACTAGGTCACTTAAGTTTTGCTAGGATAATAATGCCAAATTTCATTTCCGTGTTTTGCTTGCTTCTTTTTTTTAAACCCAAAAAAGGGTTTAAAAAAATTGGAACTATAAATTCCCTAAAGTGTTTATCCAAAGGCCAGTCCTAGGAACCCAAGCGTGTTTGATTGCTTTGGAACTATTGAAGATTATATGAATGATTAATCAGAATCCATTAAATTTAAAAGGGGGCATGCCTTCACGTACATTTATAATACAAAAAATTGTAGCGTTGCTAAATTTCAACATAAAAGTAAACTAGGAAGCCAACTATGGGGGCCATTTGTTCCATTTTTTTTTTCCTTTTATTTTTGTATAATTTTTGGGAAACCTTTTAAAAAGGTGGGTTTTCAAAAATAATATAAATTTCATATGTAAACCTTTCTTACAAAATAAGTAAATACCTGATAAATCCATTTAAAATTTGATTTTTCTACCCTTTTACTTTATGATGGTTACAATAGTTAAATTTCCTTTTTAGGTGGATAACTTATATTTTTACAAATTTTTTTTTTTAAAAATACATGAATTTTAATTTTCCATTCCCCATGTGCAATCACCATATTCATTGAAGTAGAAATGAAAAAATGTAAGACAGAGAAAAGATAGTTCACTTGATATTAAAATTTAAATAGATTTAGCTCAAATATAGAAACATGTACTAATTGGATTTTAGATAAAAAAAAAAAAACAGAGAGAGAGAGAGAGAGAATCAAAATAAGCCCTTAGCAAACATAAAAATTATAAGTTTTCTACTAAATATAAATAGCAATAACATGCTAAATAAAGCTATAAGGGAAAAAAAGTGCAAGGAAAAAAACCAAAAAGGTAAGGTTAAGTGTTAGGTTTGTTACGTTTCTTTAAAATTTTGAAAAATGGAAATTCTTATAGTTCCTCCTTTTTATATGCTTGCACCCAACTAGTTATAATTGAAAATGATTTTTAAGATATATTCTTGCTTTTTTACTCTTAAAATATAATAAGAAAACATCAATAAGAAAGAGATTTGGGGGAAAAGAAAAAAAAAATAGGGAAGGAAAAAAGAGAGAGAGGGGAAAATTTTTTAATGAGAATTTCTCCCCACTCAACAATTTAAGCCCCCTTTAAAGGGTGGGGGAAAAAACCATATGGCAATTAGGGGATGATAGTGACTCGTTTAGCCTTAGGTTGGTTAAGCCAACATTTATTAAACTAGTGTGCAGTGACTACCAATTCAATGGCCTTTTAACCCTTCTACTATGATGGGTACCCATCCACCTAAATTTTTTAAATTTTAGCCCCATTCCCCTTTAAGGTTGCCACAATGATCACAAAAAAATAAAAAATAAAAAAAAAGGGGGTTTGAGTTTTACTTCATTGACTCATATAATCCTTTGTGGAACATTTTTTCTCAATCGCACTACCCCCATCATTAGTAGGTTAGGACCTACCCTAGTTAGCATATTAGATGACCCACTACTTTATTTTTTGGGTTAATATAACCACCATAGGCTATAGTCTACCCTTCCCCCCCTGGGGCCCCTTTTGAAAATGGTGCTTGAAAGTTCCTTGTTCCTAAGATGGTTAACGAAGGACTACACAATTTCCCAGGGGGTTGCCCCATAAATTTTTTATTTACTTTTCTCTTCCAAATCAAAATTTAATTTGTATTACTGCAAATATTTTATGTCTTTTTTTAGTGGAAAAATAGTTGGCATCTCAAAAAAACGTATGCAATATATTAGGGAGGCTAAAAGCTTTAATAGAAAAATGAAGGTTTAAAATGAAACTTAAAAAAAGATCGAGGTAATGTGATAGGCCTTCGCAATATACATTTTACAACTTATTTGAATATTGATAATTTAATTTCTAAGTTCACATATTTTGATTTAAGAAATAAAAAAAAATTAAAAAAAAGGGTAAGTTCGTTTATAAATTTTGCCAAATATTAAATGAATACAACTTAGGTATGGAAGTCAGTAAAAATATGAGAAAAATAAATAAAAAAACAAAAGGGAGAGAGAGATGGTCCAAGAAAGTTTTTAGTAAACACAAGCATCGTAAAGCTTGATTAAAAAGAAAAGAAAAGAAAAAAAAAATCAAACAACAATAAAATGCAAAAAAAATCTATTTTCGAAAAAAGTGGCAAGTGAAAAAACTAGAACTATGGGTTTTAAAAGTTTGATCTACCTTGTTTCTTAAAAAATTTTTGCTTTTAAAAAAAAACAACACAAGTTCTTCCTTATCTTTTTTCATGCGCTTAGTAAGTCGTATTTGAAAATGATCTATCAAACCTTATTCTACTAAAATTTTTCTTCATATAAATTTTATATGAATGTAATTTTAATGCCCCAAAACCCAAGAAGCTTTTTAGCTCACGGAAATGTTTACTTTTATAACATTTAATCATGTAAATTTTAAAAAAACCCCAATCAATAATCCAATACTTCCAACATGATGCAAATTTTTCTTAATAAAATTTTAATTCTCAAAAAATTAAATTTTTATAGTCACTCATAACTAAAGTCTAAAATAATCAAACTTAAAAATTGCAAATTAAAAAAATTTTTTTTTCTAAGAAATCACTTATTTCCCACATTTAAACAATTTAATTTTTCTAGTGTCTAATCCCAAAATAATTAAAACAAATATTCATCCCCCCTCCTTATAAAATTTTTCCTTAAGTCTCTTTATGATTAATTTTTTCCCTTTATACCTATATCTACAAAAATATATCCTCGAAAGGGGGAGCTAACCCCGTATGTTTAACAGCAAACACATTTGCAAGAACAAGCAAGAAATTTTAATCCCATACATTATGTAGTTTTTTTCATAATAAACAATTTCATACTTTACTTAAGTTTACATTAAAAATTTTTTGGGGGTTCTCATGACCTTGTTAAACCCCTTAAATCTTAAACCTTTAAAAAGGTGTTGGGGGAATACTTCTATAGGCCCCAACACCTTTTAAACCTTAAACCTTTTAAAACCCAAATCATTTCCAAGCTTTACTCCACTAGGAACAAAGTCAAACAAGGATCATTAAAGTACCCTCTAGAGATCTATTTTCTATAACCCCCTTTGGCTAAGCTAAGCATAAACAATAAGAAATTAACCACTTAAACCAAAAAATTTAATTTAATTCTAAGTACACTATTGTGTTTTTGGTGATACTTTGTCAGGTTAGAAACAAAAGTCATATTTAATGGTTGTGTACTCTCCATGTGCCCTTTTCATTTTTGTCATGCCTCAATATACGGTTGTGTAGAGTTGCCATATATCTTTTTTGTGGATTTCATCATTTTGGCATGCTCAAAGTGCATAGTTGTTTAGTTATTTGTTTAACCCTTTTCCCTAGATTTTCATAATTTGACATGCCCAAAGTGTACGGTGTTTTACTTCAGCCGTGTACCTTTCTGTACATGATACGTGTTTTAGCACAAGTATATGAGTTATACTTGACCAGGTACCATGTTGTTTTTCCACAAACCCCAATTTCTCTTTTCTAAATTGTTGCAAATTCTAAATTCCTTGATCCTAAGCCTAATTTAAAACTTAAAACTTTTAATTTTTAATTGAATTTAATAGGTTAATATACTTACTTATCAAATTCCCTTTATTTAAGCCTTTTCCTTTTTTAAACGCTTGATTTCTTTGTTTGGGTTTTAACCCCGTCTCTTGATCCCTATTCTTTCTATCATAAATATTACTTTCATGAATCCCCAATTCCATATTATGAATACTAATTCTATAAATTTAAATTTCCCTTAAACCCCATGTAAAGATTAAACCTTTATATAATCCTCTTACTTGCCTTTTTGTGTTTTTCTAAAGGTGTTTAGTTTATTATTATGAAATGACAAAAAAAGGGGGGAGTGTTAGTTACATGGGGTATTCATATTTTATCCCTGAAATGACCCCTTTATCCCATATTTTATAAAGTTTTCCCCTTTTCCCCCCAGCTTATGTGTACAAATTTTCTAAGCATAGACACATGGAATAATCATGTCCCTAGCTAAACTGGTAGGAGATTTAACATGCAAGCTACTGTCCCACTCTTTCCGAATTTTAAATGAGCCTACATACTTTGGGTTTAATTTCCCCCTCCCAAATCGAACCTATCACCCATTTCATTAGAGAAACTTCAATAAACCTTATCTCCTACTTGGAATTCCAAGGGCCTCTTTTTATTGTAAGTCTTTTGTCAAGACTAAGTTGTTTGAATCCTTACCTTACCAATTCACCTTGTCTATAGCCCTTTAACAATTCTGATACTAGCATTACCTTTCTCTCATTTTATCCTATGAAATGGGGATCTAATCTTTTATATAAAGGTCATAAGGAGTCATTTATGGTCGCAGATAGTTGTTGTTAAAAAGAAACACAACTAAGGGTAGTGTCATTCTACTTACCTCTAAAATCCAGTGTAAGGCTTTACAAATCTTTTAAAATCTGAAGGTCCCTTGAATTGCTTATCTTTTAAAAAAGGGTTGAATGCAATGCGAACTGCAGTTTGGTCCCCAAAGATTTAGTAAGCTTTTCAAAATCTCCTAAAAAAATTTGCGTCTCATTAGAAGTTATGGCACCCGGTACTACATGTAACTTACTATTTCTTGAATATAATCTAAGCTAGTTTCTCTATCTGTATTTCACTTTGATAGGTAGAAAATGAATAACTTGGTTACTAGTTACAATTACCTAAAAAAAGCCCCTCCCATTTCTTTTTAGTATTCTGAGGGCCTAAAAAGTTCATTGTCACATGCTTCATTTCCCCTTTGGAACTGGAAAGGCTAAATTTTTTGCTGGCCTTAATGCCAATTCTAATTTTGGTAATAAGACATTTGGCTACTATTCAACTATCTCCCTTTTCAGTTCCTTCCAAAAAATAGTGACACTTCAGGTTCTTGCACATTTTGGTGCTTCCAAGATTTATTTATTAGTTGGTAGGTTTCCTATTTCATTATCTCCTTCTTTAGTTCCACATCCCTAGCAACATAATCTTTTTCCATATCTTAAGATCCCCTCTATGTCCATATTAAATTTAGGAACTTGCCTTGTTCCATCCTACTTTTGATCTCTTTGGGTATTTTTATCCTTTCTTAGTAGTCTTGTTCTATCCACTAATGTGTTTGGATGAGTAAAATGGCCTTTTTTCGCCCACTTCAAGTCAAAACATTTTAAATCTAGCTTACACTGTTATCCCAACAACTCTTTCTAAAAAATGAGAGAGCAAAATTACCTTGCTTATTTTTGCTAAGGGCATTTGTTACGACATCAAAACCCTTTTCCCAGTGGTACTGGGTTTTTAGGGAATAATCTTTTATCGTTTTCCAAACCTTTTCCTCACCTCATGTTTGCTTCATTTGGTAAAGTTTACTTCAAGTCCTTGATAGTGAAGATCCTACATTTCTCTCCCATATAGGTTTTCCCAAATTTTAGGGCCAATGTCTATTGCCAACTCCAAGCTGATTTGGGTAATTCTTCTCATAAGACTTTAGTTAGAAAAGGATGCATATCTAAAAACTTGTTTGCCTGATCAAAAGCATCTTAACCCTTTGACTAAGCATCCCCAATATAGTAAATTCTTTCCCACTCTTGGGTAGTGCCAAAACTATGCTAATACAAGCTTCTCCTTAATGTTTAAAATTTGGGCTTCACATTTCTTATCCTATCAATCTTCACACTCTTTTTGTCAACTAGTGAAAGAGTTGCTATCTTAGAAAATCCCTTAACAACCTTTAAGTAGCTTCCAAAACCCTAAAAGCTTCTTATATCTTTACGATTTGACCTATGCAAATCCCTACAACTTTCACCTTTTTTGGGTCTATAGATAGTCCCTCCTTAAAAACCTCAGACCCAAGGAAACCACCTACTTCAACTAGAATTCATTTTTATTGAATTTAGAAACAATCTTTCTTTTTTTAGTAATCAAGATATATCTATAAAGATATTAAAATTTTATTTAAAAGTCCTTGAATACTTTGATGGGAATCAACTTGCACCAAAACCTTTCCATATCCATTAAAAGGGAAATTTGGGAGGACCAATGACAAGGGCAAGAGCAAAATGCATGGAGAAAAGCTTTAAAAGGACTTTTTCAAGATCACCTGGACCAAGTGTTACAGATTTTACTCAAAAAAGATGAAGAATCATTTTCCATTTGTTAAGCTCTCCACTCATATAATGAAGATCAAAACGGGAATAACCTTATAAAATTGACAATTTTTGGGCCTCAAGGATGTCTTATGTATAAGATATTGAAGATCACTTAGAAATGGAAAGAAGGTCATTGGTGTTTAAAACTTGGGCCCACTAGCTTTTGAGGCCGACTTAGAATTAAAGGCCACCGACTTTAGCCAAATAGGCCCCCCGGCTACAGGGTCCCTAAATGTAAGCTGCGGCTTAAGGTGCCGCCCTTTAAAAAATAGTCCCAAAGTGTAATTTCTTATGTATTTTTGCTCATTGTTTGTAGACTAAAATAGTTTTTAGGGCACAAAATTTAAAAGGGGACTTTTGTGATTTGAGAGAAAAAAAAAATTTGTTATTCTTCTCAAAATTTCATCTAATCCACAAGGTGCCTTTAGTGACAAAAATTTTTTTTATAACTGTGGTTTTAATTCAATATTCGAATTAAGGTTAAGTTTTACTTAATTTTAAAGACGATTTAGGGCTTCTTACCACCGATCAATTTCTGGACACTCAACCAAAGGGTTCGCATCATTTCAAGCTTTAGCTTAGGAAATCGGTGTTATCTATCCTTTGGCATTATTGCATTGTTGTTCTTATTAACTTATCTTTTGAATTCGATTGTTCTTTATTGTTTTGTTTATCGTTCCTTTGGAATTTGTTCTGAAAAGTTAGAATTTGTCGTTGATTTGGCACTTTGTAGTGGTTTTGTTAATAGTTTTTTAAAAAAGAGTTAAAGAAGAAGGAAAAAGAAGAAGAAGAAGGAGAAGAAATAAAAATTAAATTCGTATAAAAAAAGAAAGGGCTTGTCAAAAAAATTCCCTTTAAATGATTAACTGGATTATTCCTGATTTTTTAAACTTTTCATTATCGTTATTTGCTGCCTAGTAGGGTCGTTGAAAAAGGGGTTCTTATTAAAGAGTTTGTAGGGAGATTTTATTGGATAATAATAATATATGAGTGACACACAAGTGATTTGAACAGTATTTCTAAGTGTAAAAAATGTGGGGGAGATTGAGAGGAATTTTTTTTTTTTTTATTAACAAAAATTTTTTCAAAACTGGAAAAACATGGTGTGGAGGAGATCAAAGATTTTATATGAAGATGTTTTTGAAGGCAGTCCAAGATCAATTTAAACTTCTGAAAAAGGTTAAAATCTTGAATCCCTTCAAGATACTCTTTAGAAGGAGTATAGATGGGGGGGGGAAAATAGGAGTTTATGTTGACATTAAATTTAGGAGAGGTAAAAAAGGGCTGTAAGAGGAAAGATAGTAATTTAGGAAGCATTAAGATGGCAACCCCACTTTTCAAGGGAAAATGACCCAGGCTATATTTGGAGTGAGAAAGAAAAGGGAGAAAAATTATTTGATTTTCATTAATTTGCTGAGGAAAAGAAGGTTTTAAAAATTTGCAATAATTGAGGTACTGATTATGCTAGTATTTGGTGGGATCAACTTGTGGTTAGTAGGCAAAGAATAAAAGAGACCAATTAGGGCATAGGAAGAGATGAAATATAAGAAAAAAGGTTTATAACCCAATCGTTACATGGGATTTGTATAGAAAGTTGTAGGGGTTTACTCAAGGGTTTCCCTGAGTGTTTAGGATTATTATAAAAAGGATGGAGGAATTATGATTGGGCAACATAGAAGAAGATCGTAGGCTACAAAGGGTAGAAAAATTTTAATGGCCAAATAGAAGGGAAATTGATAATGGAGCCCCATCATTTTTGGAAATAGGGAACTAAAATTAATAAGGCTACAATGGTAGAGAAAAAGGGAGTTAAAGTCTAAGGGTACCTTTAGGGATGCTCCTCTTCAGCTCTTCAAAAAAAGACAATTGGAAAATAAAAAGGGTCATCTAAGCAAAAGGAAAAGCAAAAATTTGGAACCAACTGCCTATTCTAAGGTAAAGTTGAATTTAAATCCTTACTAGATCACATGATATTAAGGTTTAAGATTTCAAGGGTTTGGGCACATTTCATCTTAATGTCTAAATAATAGGGTTATGGTTGTTTTAGATAATGATGATGTAGAAGTATTGCTCAAATGAGGAAGAGATGCACCATGGGGAAATGCAGTGAGTTTATGTAGAGGGGCCTATGAAAAAAGGGGAGATGTTGGCACTAGAGGTGCTTTAAAACATACAACCTAAGGAATATGTTGAGAGTAACAGGTTTAGCTATCTTCCATCAGGTGCCAGTTTAAAGGTAAGGTAGTAGCTTTAATTGATGTGGTATTGCACAAAAATTTACGAGTTCTTTTATGCTTGAGAAATTGCATCTACCATAATGAAGCATCCTAGGCCATATAAGTTGCAGTATTTAATGAGGTAGTGAAGTTAAAGTAACAAAGATGGGTGTCGAATCAACAAAATAAAAACCTACTCCTAGACAATTATTGATTTGTGATAGAGTGGTAGGGTCGTACCCACAAGAATTGGAAAAATATTTTTCTATTAAAAGAGAATAGGAGGAAAAAAAGAATGGGGGGTTTTGTTTGTAATCAAAATAATATTGAAATCAGAAAAAAAAAATTGAATAATTTTTAAAAGTACCCAAAGGAATAAATTAGTTTAATTTTAGGAATTGATCATTGATGAAAATATTTTCTATTCCTTATTAAGATAAATGGTTATGGTTATTAACAAGCTCTAATAACTTTCCCCTTACTTTTTGATAACAAAACATGCTTTTGATTATTTCCCTTATTGATTAAAAAACCCCTAAACAAGCTTTAGGATTTAATCATCAATAGCATTAAAAACAAAAGAGATACCAATTCTCCCAAATTGATTATAAGAAAACCTATTTAAACAGATCTTTTAATCCAAAAAATGAATTTGACTATCTAATTTATAATCAAACATTTTATTGTGTCACAGAAACTAGAACTATCAAACAATTAGGGATTAATACTAGTTGACAATATATTAAATTGCTAAAATTTAGTGAAAGCCTAATTATACCAATCAACCAAAATAATTTGAAAACTTCTAGAAGATATTAAAAATTTCCAAAAAAAAAAAATGAGTAAAAATAAATCAATTTTATCTACAATTCGTGAAGAATTAAACTTCAATGATCCTTTGGCTAAAAAATCTGCTTAGCTCACTGTTCATCCCCAAAAGAAATTAAAAAATGAAAACATGAAAATTTTCGTTTCCCGGGCTCTCTTCTCTGCCTTCGCCTCTTCTTTTTTTCAAAATTTCCCCTTTTTCCTTAGGGTTTGGGTTTTTTTATCTGTTAAGGGGAATGGAGGGTCTTAGCTAGCAAGATACGAATATATCTTTCCTTTTCCAAGTAAATCTGGAAGTGAAAATAAGTACGCCTGGACCCCCACCAACACGGCCAGATTTCGAAAAAACGTGCTTCCCTCTGGTCTAATCCACTTTCCCCATCCTTGTTCAGTGTATGGCACGGCTTCCCCCACGGCTAGATACAAACCGTGCCCCCTTCTGTTTTCTTCAAGACAGATAACGGCCGTTTTACTTCAACCGTATGTTTTTTTGATTCCAAACCAAGTACACGGCCTGTACTTCAAATACCGCCCATGTATTTCCCCCGGCGTGTAAAATCCTTGTCTTTGATCTAATTTAGATGATTTTTCCCAAACACTTGAATTAGCCTTTAATCCTTAAACCTGATTTATCACCATAATAAAAAATTTGTACCATTTCCCTTTTATTTTATAAAATCAATAATAAAAAAACAAATTCATACTATAAAGATTGAGATAAAAAGGTCTTCAAAAATTCCCCCCCAACTTAAACTCTTGCTTGTCCCCAAACAATTTAATCAAATCAATTGAGAAAACCTCAAGATTATATGAAATTTCTTTTCATCATTTCAAGCATCTATTCTTTTATAATTCATGACTTGTAATATTTAAAGTCTACTGCTCAACCAAACTGGTTTCTTTTGATTAAATTACATAGCCAAAATTTAATAGCTAATCAAACAAAACAACTTTAAACCCCATGTTTAGAAAAAAAATTTTATTCAAAAATAAATACTTAATCCAAAAAGGAAAATACCCAATAAACTTCATTGGATATTGCAAGTATATAATCTTTGCAAAATAAAGTAAAAGCATTGGCATCTATTTATTCCCTAGTTTTTTTCCCTTTTTTTATAATCTTATTTCATTCAATGAATTTTTACATTCATGTTCTTTTGTTTAATAAGCATTTATTTTGAAGGGGTTTTTGCCCGTTCTTTTTCTGAACTTTGCCCTTATCGTTTTAGTGAGTTCATTGAGTCGGCAACATCCCCAGCTTGTCACTAAGTGACGGGGTTTTTAGTACCCTACGGACTCTTCCTCACTTAAAATTCAAGTTTTAATATCTTAATCAATTACTTGAATCTTTTGGGGTAATGGCTATGCTTGATTCTCTTTCCAAATTTTTTTTTTTTTGTTTAATTGTTTCACAAAGACTTCAAAAAGTATACTAACTAATATAAAAACCCGAAGTGAACTTGTTTATTTTTCTCTTAGGAACTGTTTTCTTTAGTTCCAATTTTAAAGCAAATACAAGGTAAAAATTTTTTTTTAAGATTTCATACTTAATTTTAACAAGTATTCTAATCACAGCAGTAGGTGGTAAAGCACTTTAACAAGTCAATTTCCCTTTTTTTTAGAT
>JBBMOL010002217.1:0-27087 GCA_037954665.1 Laguncularia racemosa | reverse complement strand
AAGGGGAAAAAGAGGGCCAAGAGGAGTTTAGGCTCCACCTTCTTGTGAATTAATTAGGTGCAATCTCATTCCATCAATTAAATGACGTTAACCAAAAGTGCTTGACGGGAGGCAAACCATGCAGTTTTTAGGAAAAATTTTCTTTCATCATAACCATACATTCTATGGCAATACTTATGTTATGGATCTTGAGGATTACATGAGAATTATGTTTCAACAAGTTTGGAAGGGCTAGAACACTCAACAAAGGTGAGTATTATGCTTTCACGGAGATACACGGCCACACAATCTTATTTTACACGGCCGTGTAAAGGCAGTTTTCATGCACAGAGAGTTACACGCCTTACATACACGATCATTTACAATAGGGCGTGTATATTGGAAATTTTTGCACGGCGATTACACGCCCGTGTATTTGACCGTACATGGAGTCTAAAAAATTCATCACACCCACTAATTCTTCTTGTGATTTTTGCATCCATTCCTCTGGATTCAAAAGTTAAGATGCCTGGAATAAAGACTGTTGCTCAGAAGAGGCACCGTGATGACGAGGCCAGTAGTAGTAGGGGAGCGATCCGCTATCCGATAAATATAAGGGCCGAGCATTGGCCGATCTACCATAACTACAAGAGCACTGATCTACGCAAAAAAAAAATAAAAAAATAAGTGTGAATAAATACCGACAAGTGTACCAGATCGGATCAAGCAATATAGTGAGAGAAGAGTGTTGAACCACGAAGATTGATTAAGTAATAAACCTATATCAATTTCTATTATTATTTAGGTAATGATATTTGATGAGAATAAAATGTGAATGAATTATACTAAATGTGTAAGAAGAGAATTATGTTGAAAAAGGATGAATGGATGGTGGGAAAATAGAATCCACCCTAATTTTTACTAATCATATTGCCTTCATGTTATAATAACTTATAGCTATATGGATTTTCACAAGAAATTTGACAAAACCTTAATCCTTTTTCAAGTTTTAAAGTATCAAAACCCCAATTTAATTTAATAGCTCCCGCTAAATAAAATCAATGGAGGATTCTAATTTACAATCATAAATTTCCCAATTATATGATTGCCTAATATCTTTAAAATAATTTCTCCTAATCCCTGAGTGAAAAATTAAATAAAAAATATTGCATGAAACACTTAGGTCAATTTCTCATAAAATTTAATAACGCCGCTTCCGCATAAATTATTAAATCTTACTTGGGAATGCGTAATAAATCTTAAATTTCTCTTTCGAGTCATTTAAATTTCTATGCATTGATTTCAATTATAAAATACAATTCATAGTATAAATTCTCATATGAAAATTCCACATATCTATATGTCCTATAACATGGATACAATGATCATTTTAGTTGAATTATGGCTTCATCATGTTTCCCACAAAGATGATTTAGAACATTATGGTGTGGATTGAATAAAAACAATTTAAATGAATAGGTTCAATGGAATTCATATTGAATAACAAAAATAAACTGATAAATTGCATAAAAGAAAATAAAATAAATGAAACAATTGCTATAATCTTCAAGAATTTGTAGAACTTCAATCTTCCAAAATGATTCCTAGAATTCTTCAATTGAACGCAAACTTCAGCAAGGTAACCTTCTTTCTTCAAACTAAAATTTGGAATAACATAAAATGAAAAAGAATTCAAGAGAAGATAAAATCCTAAAAACAAGAATGACTCCTTAGGTTCACGCAAGGGGTCTATTTATAGATCCAAAGAGGAGGAGGATAAGGTTGATCTGATGAGGAATTGAGTCAGCAAATCAATCAAGATAAGGTTTTAGAGAGATTTTCACATGGACATCCCATAAATAGTCAAGGTCGGCAATCCTCAATGCAATTCTTCATTTGCTTCTTCAATTTTGTGAAAAACTCCTCCAATTAACTTGTATTTTACTTCTAGGTCCTCAAAACCTAAATTTTCACAATAAACGCCATTAAGTACCATTTCTTTATATTTTCTTATAATATTGAAATAAATTTAATATAAATCTCAAAAGAAAATATAAGTATATTGTGATCTTATCAAGCACCAAGATCGTTAACCAAATGTGGCTCTTGATTGGGATGTTTTAGGGCGGTTTGGTATTCGTTAAGAAGTTAAGGGTCTTCTGCATGACCTTACTTGGGTGAGATTGTTTTCTATCGAAGACAAGATCTATTTGGACCTGACACTCACCTTTGTTGCTACCTTTACCATCAGAGAGCCCATAAGTGCTGGGATAGATAATGAAGTTGAGTTCCTTGAGATGGGTCAATACCGAAGGTATTTAATGATGGATTTTATTGAGGCCACAGATATCTATGAATCTACATTCCTCAGCTCCCCAGCCTTCCACCAATTACCCTTAGTATTTCCCCATAAGTTTCGAGCAAGAGATTATTGGCCACATCTCCTTTCAGGTGCTTCATTACATCTTTGCTCGTTCCACTACAGGCCGTACCAAGTCAAAAGGTGTGGTCAATCCCCAAGATGTGCTCCAGCTATGGAGTATGAAAACTGGGACTCCTATCAATGTCGAGGTGTTTGCTGCATTTTGTTTACTCCAATAAGCAGAAGCAGGGAATAGGGGAGTCTTTGTGGGTGCCTAGATTACCCGAATTCTGAAAAATTTAAAGCCATTCCCTGTACGCGAAACCGGTGATTGCATTAGAATGACTAATCAGCTATTAGCTGCACCCATTACTGGGTGGAGGCATAAACCTCAACACAATGAGGAAGACTCTGATGATGAGTTGGATGAAATTGAGGGGTATGACCCTAACTAAGAAGCTGAGGCTGGGGAAGGTGAAGAAAAAAGAGTTGTCCCAAAATAAAGGACTCAAGATGATGAAGTTTAGAAAACTATAGGGGAATTAAAGACCCAAGTTCAGGGATTGAAGGAGCAACAAGATAGAATTTTGACAAAACAAAGCAGGTTGAAAAGATTTATTCAAAATTGCTTCACTAAGTTAGGTGAGAAGTTGGGCATAGACTTTGCATCTTGCAGCTGTTCGAGCGGTGAAGACGTCTGGGTCGATGCACATACACAAGTTCCAGGTTCTTCCTCTTGACATGAAGAGGGCGATCATCGAGATGGGTGTCGGACAATGAGGACGAGGATTGAAGGATGATTGTTGGGTGTTAACTGTTTGAATCCTTTCTGTGGGATTTTATGTTTTCTTCTTGTCAAGACTTTGTATTAAAATAAGGATGGATTCTGTTATTGTTCTTTCTAGATGCTTTTATTTTTCTTTCTTTATGCTTTTATTTTTTTTCTTTGGTTTTTCATTTAAGAGATTTTATTAAATTGATGAAGTACATGACTTTAGTTACATGAAAAGATTAGGGAGGATAAGTATTTAGAGTTCTTTTCAAGAACTCATGGTCTTGTGCGCATGAATGCTATTGATTTGAGTTCTTCTGCAAAAGTGGATGTTGGATACGCAATTCTGATATTGATCCAGGGGAATCTCATTTCTCTTTCTCTTTTATTTCCATTTTCTTTCCTTTTTGTAAAGTTCAATGTAGACATTGGGGAAAATGTCTAAATCTAAGTGTAGGGAAGGGAACTAAGATAAGAAGCATGAAATATAAGTCTTAATGAATCAAAATTATAAAGTTTCCCCACTTAAGATGTATTTAATGAATTACTAACAATAAATAATTGTTGAGATTTCATTATATTACTTACTGTGCTGAAAATTCTTGGGAATTTTGCAAATGTTTACTCTCTTATCTTGTTTTATAAATACTGTGCTAGAATTACAAGTTAAAATCCAAGTGAAGAGAATTACTTGTTGTTTAAGCAGTTATTTCGAGAATTGAGAGTGAATTAAGATCTCTAGTAGGTTTAGTATGTTGTTTCTTTTGCTATTAATGTGAGTTATGCAATTCTAAGTAAAGGAGTAGAGAATACTTGTAACTTGGTGATTCCTTTTCACAATTATTGGAACTGAGAACTTTGGGAGTAATTATCTCTGAAAAAAAAAAAAAAAGAGAAGTTTAGAAGTGGGCCTCATTAACTTGAGTGATTAAGCTTAAGGGGTGCCCTTTTGAGGGAATAACATCTATTGACTTGGGTGATGAACTCGAGATCAATGGCTAAAAGCTCGCTACAAGGGTCGTGGGAAAAATATGAGAAAACTGAACTTAATTGAGCTGTAATTGAAATTAATTAATTTAAATTTGATTGAGATGGTAGAGGTTCGAAGGGGTATCTTAAAACCTAGTAGCCTAAGATCGTTTGGTCTAGGATTTACTAACCAAGGAAACCATTTCAGTTGAAAGGTTAAAGAAAATAGATAGTTGACTTGACTCGAACATGTAAATTTGAGAGACGCCTTCTACGCTAAGTGGATAACGTCTGTTAACTTGAGTGATGTGCTCAGGATTATCGATTGAAAAATCTTTACATGAGTCAGTTAACTAAGTTAAGTACTTAATGGAAAATCTCCCAATTTTATTTACAAGGACTAAAGGAAAGAAAAATCTAAGAGATAAGTAGATACAACATGTCTTTACTCCTTATTGCATTGCTTATAGGAGTAGTTAAGAGGGAAGTATACTTTACACTACTGGCATTGATCTATGTTCAATTTCACTTTTGGGAATTTGTGTTTAAAAGATGAGAGTACTACTTTAAGTCACTTGGATTAGCCTTGAGAATTCTGGTATTTGTATCTTGTAAACAACTAAGGATGGTATTGAGTAGAGATTGTATATTATGGGGGTAAACTACGAGAATCAATGATGCAAAAAGAAATTCTTGATTGTTGAGTTAATGAAAATCTTGTCCTTGGTTTTTCATTGGCTTTATTTTTTTTATTTTTTTATTTTTTTGATTGAGGACAAGCAAACGCTTAAGTGTGGGGGAGTTTGATAAGTATAAATTAACACTTGTATTTTAGATGAATTCTAGTTGTTTGTGTAATAAGTTGATGTTATCTTGAAGAATTTTGATACTTAAAGAGAAATATTTCAGTTTCAGGGATGAAGACCACTATTTTGAGAGGAGATATCGACTTAGATTGAGATCGAAGAAGAATACACAAAGAAAAATGCTTTTTAGAAGGAATAAGGGAAGTACACGGGCGTGTATTTCCAGAGCACTGCCGTGTGTTGGGCTTGAAAAACCAACAGAAGCTTACACGGTTTGAGTATACGGTTGAAGGCATGGTCGTGTGTTAGCTTATTCACAGAAGGACATGACTGTGGTTTTTTTTTTTACTTCAAACACTATTGCAAGGCACGGTCGTGTATAACCATGGGTCGAGACCATATATATGGGAAAGTTTGGCCATTTTAGGAGATTTTTCGGTTACCATACATATATCTCTTCGTTTTCCAAGTGATGGGGATTCTTAACCTGTAGAAGATAGAAAAAACGATGAAAAGAAGAAGACGAGGAGACCGAGAAAGATTATCTAAGGGAAAAGCAACATCAACAGATTCATCTTTCTCTTCCAAAGGGTTCATTGATAGAGCCATTTTATACTCAATCTTTATAGTATAAATTGTGTTAATTTATTATTGATTTTATAGAAATCATAAGGAAATGGTACTTAATTCTATTATGGTGATAAATCAGCTTAAATGGAGTCAAGGGTGCCAATTCAAGTAAATTAGAGAAGTCATCTACAACTTGGTTCAAAGACAAGGAGGAGGCACGGTTTTAGATATGGCCATGGTGCAAACCGTGCTATACACTGCACAAGAAGGTGGCAATATGGACTTCTAACAAAGAGAGACATGGCTTGAGATCTGGCCATGGTTGAAACCGTGCTTGAAGCCGTAGTTGAAGCCGTGGTGAAAGTTAAGATGGAAGACGTGCCAAGGATGAGAAATTGTGGAACATCAACCAGAGGATGGCACGGCTTGAAATCTAGCCGTGGTTGGGGCCGTGGTACACACTGGACACGGATGAAGACATGTAGATTATGCATAAATGAAGGCACGGTTGGAAATCTAGCCGTAGTGTAGGCCGTGGTACACACTGGACACAGAAGATGATACGTGAATTATGCACAGAGGAAGGCACGGCTTGACCCACTACCGTGTGGTAGGGCGTGCCAGGTGGACGAATCTTCACTTCTCGAAATCTACTTGAAAAAAGAAAGATATTTCTGTATCTTGCTAGCAAAAGATCACTAGTCATTCCTTTAACAATATAAATAGAACTAACCCTAGAGGGTTAGAGGCATCTTTTAATCTTTTGATATTGAAGAACCTTGGATCATCTTGGAGACAAGAAGGAAGGAAGGAGGCAGAGCAGGCAATCGGGTTCATCATGTTTATACTTTTTATTTTCGTTTTTCTTATGAACATGTGTAGCTAAGCTACTTTTCTAGCCAAAGGGTCATAGATGTTTAATTCTCCACGAGTTGTGAGATCTAATTGATTTATATTTATTCTATTATTTTTTTTTGGATATTCATATATCTTCTGATCGTTTTTTCATTATTATCCTTGTTGATTGGTATGAATTAGAGTTCTTCTACTCAATTAGCAAGTTAATATATTGTCAACTAGCACATCAAATCCGTAATTGTTTGATTGTTCTAGTCTCGGTGACACAATAACATGTTTGGTTATAAAATAGATGATCGAATTCATGTTATGGAGATGTATGATCATGTTTAAATAGTTTATCTTATAATCTACTGGCATGAATTGGTGGTCTCTCTAGATTTTAATGCTATTGATAGATTAAATCCTAAGAGCTTGTCTAGGGTTGTCTAATCGATAAGAGAAATAATTCAAAGAGCTTGTCTTGATTATCGAGGAAGTAAGGAGAGATAGGTTATTAGAGCTTGTTAATAACCATAACCAGTTTATCTAGAACTAAGAATAGAAAACATTTGCATCAATGATCAATTCCTAGAATTAAACTATCTTGATTCCTTTGGCTAGGCTTTTATCAATATTCGATTTTCTTATCTTGTTTTAACTTTATTTTGATTCACAAAAAAAACCCCCCATTTTTCTTTTCCTCTTTATTCTCTTTGAATAGAAATATATTTAACCAATCCCTATGGATTCGACCCTACTCACCACTATATGCAAATCATATAATTGTCTAGGAGTAGGTTTTATTTTTGTTGGACTCGACACCCATCAAATTTTAGCGCCGCAGCCGGGGATTGGTGTCAGATTTATTTCTATTCTTGTATGACTCGTTCTTCTCAGACAGGTGAACTAACTTATAATCCGGAGATTGAGAAGACTCTAAAGAGGCTGCGACGAGAAGTTAGATCATCCACTAGACTGAACTTAGCATCGGATTTTTCTGATTCATCCCTTGATTCTGAAAAAGAAGACGATATGGCAAATCCCGAGAGAACATTAAGGGAGTTGGTTGCACCGGATGTGAATCAACAACCACTTTGTATTCACTACCCCAAACTAGCTGTGGAATTCGAGTTAAAATCTGGGTTGATACATTTGCTACCCACCTTTCATGGTCTTGAGAATGAAGATCCTCATAAACATTTGAAAGAGTTTCATATAGTGTGTTTTAGTATGAGGCCGCAAGGAATAACCGACGATCAAATCAAGCTACGTGCTTTTCCATTTTCTTTAAGTACTAAAGCTAAAGATTGGTTGTTTTATTTGCCTCCAGGTTCTATAACCACTTGGACAGATATGGTGAGACTCTTCTTGGACAAATTCTTCTCCGCATCCAGAGCCGTTGGTATAAGAAGAGAAATTTGTGGTATAAAACAGAGGGACACTGAGACTCTTCATGAGTATTGGGAGAGATTCAAGCAATTGTGTGCAAGCTGCCCACAACATGGGATATCTGAACAACTTCTCATCCAATACTTCTATGAAGGCCTGCTTCCGATGGAAAGGAAGATGATGGATGCTGCAAGTGGAGGCACCATAGTAAACAAAACCCCTGGTCAAGCTAGGGAATTGTTCTCCATTATGGCTACCAATTCGCAACAATTTGGGTATAGGCATGATACATCTTCAAGGAAGGTAAATGCGGTAAGTGTGTCTAACCTTGAACATCAAATTTCTAACCTAACCTCTCTTGTGCAATAGCTAGCTCTTGGAAAAACACAGCAGGTGAAGGCTTGTGGAATTTGTGCTACTCCTAATCACCCTACCAACATGTGCCCCACATTGCAAGATGACAATCATGAACACGCCAATGCTGTAGGAGGATTCCCAGGACAACCACAAAGGAAGTATGACCCCTATTTGAATACTTACAATCCTGGATGGAGGGATCATCCTAACTTCCGATATGGCAACAACCCACAACATTTCCAACAATTCCAGCCTAAGCCATCAAACTAAGCACCCCAAGCTCCTTCCACTCCAGGTATGTCTCTTGAGGAAATTGTTAAGTCTCTTGCTATTAATACAAAACAAGTTTAAGAGGAAACAAAGCAGAGCATTCAAAACTTGGAGAATTGGGTAAGCCAACTTGCTTTTGCTGTAAACAGGTTAGAAACTCAAGGTAAGTTACCTTCTCAGACTATCACAAATCCAAAGCAAAGCGTTAATGCAATTACCTTGAGAAGTGGAACATAATTGCAGGGATCAAATAAGAAAGGACACCCATCTACTCATGGCGAAGAGACTAAGAAAGAAATTTCACCTCCGAGCCAGCAGGGCAACCAGATTAGCAAGTCTCTAGTTGAGCCATCAAAGGTCACATTGATACCACCTCCTTTCCCCTCCAGATTGGCGAAATCCAAGAATGAAGCGGAAGAAAAAGAGATTCTGGAAACTTTTCGCAAAGTCGAGGTAAATATTCCTTTGCTTGATGCAATTAAGCAAATACCGCGCTATGCTAGATTTCTCAAAGACTTGTGCACTAACAAAAGGAAGCTAAAAGGCAATGAAAAGATTAGTGTGAGTGAAAAATGTTTCAGCTATTATTCAGAAGAAGCTTCCTCCTAAATGTAAGGATCCTGGTATGTTTACCATTCCCTGCAAAATAGGTAATCTTGGAATTGCTAAAGCCATGTGTGATCTAGGAGCTTCTATCAATGTCATGCCTTTAACTGTTTATCAATGTTTGAATGTTGGTCCCTTGAAGGAAACAGGTGTTATTGTTCAACTTGCTGACAGGTCCAATGTTTATCCTGAGGGAGTTCTAGAGGACGTTTTAGTTCAAGTCAATGGGTTGGTTTTTCCTGCTAATTTTTATGTGCTTGACATGGAAGATAACGATTCTCATAATTCATCAATGATATTATTAGGGTGACCATTCCTTAAGACATCCAAGATGAAAATTGATGTAAATGATGGTACCCTCACTATGGAATTTGATGGTGAAATGATTAAATTTAACATTTCTGATGCCATGAAACATCCTAGAAATATCTCTCCTGTTTTTGTTGTGGATGTTGTTAACTCATCACCACAGGCACCAAAGCTGGAATCAAAACCCCTATCTGAACATCTAGCCAGGAATGTCTAGCCAAAGACGTTAAAGAAAGGCACTTCATGGGAGGCAACCCATGTCAAAAAAAAAAAAAAAAAAAAAACAAATTTCATTTTTATTTTTGTTTTGCTTTAGTTTTATTTTGTTTTAGTTTTTTTTTTTTTATTTTAGTGTCGTTTTGATTTCTTTTAGATCAGTTGCAGCAAAGATACATATCATCAAATGACACTCTCCAGAGCTTAAAGGAGAAACTCCAATACCAAGGAAGTACCAATATTTCCTTTCTCTTATTCTCTAATGTTCCTTGAGTTGTTAATTCCTCTTTAATTGTGCTGAATTAGGAACAATGAGGACACTGTTCAAGCTAAGTGTGGGGGAGAGGATAATAAAATATAGAGAATAGAGAATTGACTCATACTTTGAATCTGTGAATGTTTGTCCTTAAGCAATTTTAAGCCAAATTTTTTCAAAATTATCATGAAATCTGGAGATTGTACTAAATGTTGTAATAAGCATCTACACAATGTGAAATTGACTTGTTCAAATGCTTTACTCACCCACTGCTATGATTAGAATACATGGTTAAAATTAAGTAGTGAAATCTTTAAGAAACAAATTTACCTTTCATTTAGCTTTAGAATTGGAAGTCTAAGAGTAAGTCGAGTCCCTAAGTGGAAAATAAACAAGTTTACTTCTAGGGTATATTAGCTACTGTATACTCTTTGAAGTTATTTGTAAAACAATCATAACACTTAGTGAAAAAAAAAAGAAAAAGGAATCAAGCAAAGCCATTACTCCAATGATTCAAGCAATTGAGTTAAGAGTATTCAAACTTGAATGTTAGAGTGAGGAAGAGTCCATAGGGGTATCTCAAAACCCAATCACTTGAGTGATGAGCTCGGGATGTTGCTGACTCAATGAACTCACTATAACGATAAAGGGGAAAAAGGCAAAAAGTTCATGAAAAGAAGCGGGCAAAAACCCGTCAAAATAGATGCTTGATTAAATCAAAAGAACATGAATGAAAACATTCATTGAATAAAACAAAACTTAAAATAAAAAACATCTAACAAAGAGTTGATACCATATGCTTTTACTTTATGCTGCAAGGATTATATGTTTGCTAATGTCCAATGAAGTTTACTTGGGTGTTTTTCCTTAGTGGATTAAGTATTTACTTTTGGAATAAAAATTCTTTTGCTAAACATGAGGATTAAAGTTTGTTTTGTTTAGATTAGCTATTAAATTTTGTCCATAGTAATTTAATCACAGGAAACCAGTTTGGTTGAAGTAGTAGATATTAAAATTTCAAGTCATGAATTACAAATGAATAGATGCTTGGAATGATGAAAAGAAAGTTTGTATAGTCTATGATAGATTTCTCAATTAATTTGATGCAATTGCTTGAGGACAAGCAAGAGTTTAAGTGTGGGGGACTTTGATAGAGCCATTTTATACTCAATCTTTATAGTATAAATTATGTTAATTTATTATTGATTTTATAGAAGTCATAAGGAAATGGTACTTAATTCTATTATGGTGATAAATCAGGTTCAATGGAGTCAAGGGTGCCAATTCAAGTAAATTAGAGAAGTCATCTACAACTTGGTTTAAAGACAAGGAGGAGGCACGGTTTTAGATATGGCCATGGTGCAAACCGTGCTATACACTGCACAAGAAGGTGGCAATATGGACTTCCAACAAAGAGAGACACGGCTTGAGATCTGGCCATGGTTGAAACCGTGCTTAAAGTCGTGGTGAAAGTTGAGATGGAAGACGTGCCAAGGATGAGAAATTGTGGAACATCAACCAGAGGATGGCATGGCTTGAAATCTAGCCGTGGTTGGGGCCGTAGTACACACTGGACACGGATGAAGACTTGAAGATTATGCATAGAGGAAGGCACGGTTGGAAATCTAGCCGTGGTGTAGGCCGTGGTACACACTGGACACGGAAGTGGATACGTGAATTATGCACAGAGGAAGGCACAGCTTGACCCACTGCCGTGTGGCAGGGCATGCCAGGCGGACGAATCTTCACTTCTCAAAATCTACTTGAAAAAGGAAAGATATTTTCGTATCTTGCTAGGAAAAGATCACCTGTCATTCCTTTAACAATATAAATAGAACTAACCCTAGAGGGTTAAAGGCATCTTTTAATCTTTTGATCTTGAAGAACCTTGGATCATCTTGGAGACAAGAAGGAAGGAGGGAGGCAGAGCAAGCAACCGGGTTCATCATGTTTTTACTTTTTATTTTTGTTTTTCTTATGAACATGTGTAGCTAAGCTACTTTTCTAGCCAAAGGGTCATAGATGTTTAATTCTCTACGAGTTGTGAGATCTAATTGATTTGTATTTATTCTATTATTTGTTTTTGGATATTCATATATCTTCTTATCGTTTTGTCATTATTATCTTTGTTGATTAGTATGAATTAGAGCTCTTCTACTCAATTAGCAAGTTAATATATTGTCAACTAGCACGTCAAATCCGTAATTGTTTGATTGTTCTAGTCTCGGTGACACAATAACATGTTTGGTTATAAAATAGATGATCGAATTCATGTTATGGAGATGTATGATCATGTTTAAATAGGTTATCTTATAATCTACTGGCATGAATTGGTGGTCTCTCTAGATTTTAATGCTATTGATAGATTAAATCCTAAGAGCTTGTCTAAGGTTGTCTAATCGATAAGAGAAATAATTCAAAGTGCTTGTCTTGATTATTGAGGAAGTAAGGAGAGATAGGTTGTTAGAGCTTGTTAATAACCATAACCAGTTTATCTAGAACTAAGAATAGAAAACATTTGCATCGATGATCAATTCCTAGAATTAAACTATCTTGATTCCTTTAGCTAGGCTTTTATCAATATTCGATTTTCTTATCTTGTTTTAACTTTATTTTGATTCACAAACAAAACCCCCCATTTTTCTTTTCCTCTTTATTCTCTTTGAATAGAAATATATTTAACCAATCCCTATGGATTCAACCCTACTCACCACTATATGAAAATCATATAATTGTCTAGGAGTAGGTTTTATTTTTATTGGACTCGACACCCATCATTTATGCACACGGGTTTTTCGTCTTCGTTGATTTGTAACTTGAAAACCATGAGTAGCTAATTTATTTCATACCCGAACCTTATGAACCTTAATTGTCATGTAACATTGGATTGATTGCATAGTTAATGAATAGTGGAATTATCTGAATTTATTCATGTTGTTCATTTAGTTTTGCCAATTTGATGTATGACCAGCATTGAGTTTGCATTGATTTCTTAGAAGTTGATTGGAAAATCTCTTGTTTGAATAGATTGTGCATGAATAAAGGAATGCGTATGTAATCTAGGGATAAGGAACATGAATTTTCCATATTAGGTTAAATTAGATAATTCGACCTGATGGAAGGTTAAAGAGTGTTAATGCTATTCTAATTGATTTTGATAAAAGAGGGATCTTTATTAATGCGATTAGGGTTAGGAGCTAATTAATTTGGAAGGAATATTAGCTTAGTGTTAGATACTCCACGGTTCAGAGATAACCACTGCTCGTTAACTAATTTATTGAAAAGGTGAAGTTACATGTGATAGAGCCATTTTATACTCAATCTTTATAGTATAAATTGTGTTAATTTATTATTGATTTTATAGAAATCATAAGGAAATGGTACTTAATTCTATTATGGTGATAAATCAGGTTAAATGGGGTCAAGGGTGCCAATTAAAGTAAATTAGAGAAGTCATCTACAACTTGGTTCAAAGACAAGGATGAGGCACGGCTTTAGATATGGCCATGGTGCAAACCGTGCTATACACTGCACAAGAAGGTAGCAATATAGACTTCCAACAGAGAGAGACACGGCTTGAGATCTGGCCATGGTTGAAACCGTGCTTGAAGCCGTGGTTGAAGCCGTGGTGAAAGTTTAGATGGAAGACGTGCCAAGGATGAGAAATTGTGGAACATCAACCAGAGGATGGCACGACTTGAAATCTAACCGTAGTTGGGGCCGTGGTACACACTGGACACGGATGAAGACTTGTAGATTATGCACAGAGGAAGGCATGGTTGGAAATCTAGTCGTGGTGTAGGCCGTAGTACACACTGGACACAGAAGTGGATACGTGAATTATGCACAGAGGAAGGCAAGGCTTGACGCACGGCCGTGTGGTAGGGCGTGCTAGGCGGACGAATATTCACTTCTAGAAATCTACTTGAAAAAGGAAAGATATTTTCGTATCTTGCTAGCAAAAGATCACCTGCCATTTCTTTAACAATATAAATAGAACTAACCCTAGAGGGTTAGAGGCATCTTTTAATCTTTGGATCTTGAAGAACCTTGGATCATCTTGGAGACAAGAAGGAAGGAAGGAGGCAGAGCAGGCAACCGGGTTCATCATGTTTTTACTTTTTATTTTCGTTTTTCTTATGAACATGTGTAACTAAGCTACTTTTCTAGCCAAAGAGTCATAGATGCTTAATTCTCCACGACTTCTGAGATCTAATTGATTTGTATTTATTCTATTCTTTGTTTTTGGATATTCATATATCTTTTGATCGTTTTGTCATTATTATCCTTGTTGATTGGTATGAATTAGAGCTCTTCTACTCAATTAGCAAGTTAATATATTGTCAACTAGCACGTCAAATCCGTAATTATTTGATTATTCTAGTCTCGGTGACACAATAACATGTTTGGTTATAAAATAGATGATCGAATTCATGTTATGGAGATGCATAATCATGTTTAAATAGGTTATCTTATAATCTATTGGCATGAATTGGTGGTCTCTCTAGATTTTAATGCTATTGATAGATTAAATCCTAAGAGCTTGTCTAGGGTTGTCTAATCGATAAGAGAAATAATTCAAAGAGCTTGTCTTGATTATCGAGGAAGTAAGGAGAGATAGGTTGTTAGAGCTTGTTAATAACCATAACCAGTTTATCTAGAACTAAGAATAGAAAACATTTGCATCGATGATCAATTCCTAGAATTAAACTATCTTGATTCCTTTGGCTAGGCTTTTAACAAAATTCGATTTTCTTATCTTGTTTTAACTTTATTTTGATTCACAAACAAAACCCCCCATTTTTCTTTTCCTCTTTATTCTCTTTGAATAGAAATATATTTAACCAATCCCTATGGATTCGACCCTACTCACCACTATATGAAAATCATATAATTGTCTAGGAATAGGTTTTATTTTTGTTGGACTCGACACTCATCAACATGATAATTAGAGGAGTGGTAAGGGTAGGGTATGCTCTTAATTATTGGATTTAGTAATCAAGTTATTGTGTTAGTTTTAATTGCTATAGGTTTTGTCAAGTGTTTCTAATTTAAATTGAATCTTTCGAAATTGTGCAGATAGATAGTTGGTTTAGAGTTATTATTAGTACCTGCTGATCCTTGGAGGAGCGATATCTGAACTCAACTCTATACTATCACAATTGACAAGTGCGCTTGCCTAATTGATTGTAAAAGAGAGTCATAGAAAGGGATTTTAAAAGTTGTCTGATTATGGTCATCAACACTAGGCAAAAGCATGAGGAACACTTGAGAATTTCCTTAGTTGTGTTGATGAAACATAAGTTATATGCAAAGATATCAAAATGCAAGTTTTAGATGAATCAAGTGGTTTTTTTAGGACATATTATAACGGGAGGAGTGTTAGTGGATTCGACAAAGATTACAACAATAATTAGATGGAAGCAACTTGCTATGGTTATATAAGTAAGGAGTTTTCTTGGATTGGTAAGGTATTATAGAAGATTCGTGATGAACTTCTTATAGATGTTAAAACCATTAATAAGATCAACTCAAAAGGATGTAAGATTCGATTAGGATGAGAAGTGTGAAAGGAGCTTTCAAGAGTTAAAGCAGAGATTGATTTCAACCCCCATTTTGATGTTACTAAATCCTAAAGAACCCTTTTCTGTATATAGTGATGTCTCATGAGTTGGATTAGGGTGCATTCTGATGCAAAATAGAATAGTCGTAGCTTTTGCTTCCAGACAGTTGAAATCGCATGAAAAGAATTATCCCATGCATGATTTGGAATTAGCAGCAATTGTATTTACTTTAAAGATTTAGAGGCATTATTTGTATAGGTAGAGGTGTGAAATCTATATAGATCATAAAAGTTTAAAATATCTATTCATGTAAAAAGTATTGAATACATGGCAAAGATGATGGCTTGAATTAATTAAGGATTATGATCCTAATATCAATTACCATCCTAAAAAGGCCAATGTGGTAGCTAATGCCTTGAGTAGAAAGAACTATGGGCAATTAACAGCTTTATTGATAGAGCAGCAAGAATTGATAAAGGAATTTGAAAAATTAAAAATTGAATCTATATGGCATAAGAAGAGGCACAATAGCAAGTTTGGTGATATGACCTACTCTTTTGGACAAAATATGGAAAATGCAAAGAAGTGGTCTAAAATTTGTGGATATTCGGAATACGGTGAAACAAGGAGCCAGTATAGATTATGAGTTGGATCAAAATGAAGTTTTAAGAATTAAAGATCACTTGTGTATATCGAGAAATAAGGAACTAAGAGATGAAATCATGAATGAGCCCCATAATTCTTAATACATAGTATACTTGGGAGGAACTAAAATGTGTTAGGAGCTTAAGAAAAGTTATTCATGGGAAGGTATAAAAAGAGATGTGGCATGGTTCATTGTCTAATGTTCCATTTGTCAACAAGTTAAGGTCGAACACCAAAGACTTAGGGGATTGTTACAACCATTATCAATCTTAGAGTAAAAGTGGGAATGAATCACTATGGACTGTATCATAGCTTTACCAAGGACTAGAGCCGAGTACAAAGTAATATGGGTAATTATAGATCGCCTAATTAAGTCTATGCAATTTTTACCTATCAATATGACTTATTCTTTGAATAATTTGGTCGAGATCTATGTTAAAGAGACTGTAAGACTTCATAGAGTACTGGTTAGTATAATGCCTGATAAAGATCCACACTTTGTGTCAAAATTTTGTAAAAGTTTACTCCAGGCTCTTGCAACCAAGTTGCAATTTAGTATGGCATGATGTGCCTAAAAAGGAATTAAGCACAATTAAATGGAACAAAAACCAACCCTAAATGCACTAAGTCAAATCTGGTTCGACAAGCTAGGAATTTACGTGATTCCTAATGGGTGCAAGGAGTTCCAAAATCAATAACAAATGAACTAATCCACCACAACGAATCAAATCCCTCAAAACACACTAATTAAACTTGAAATATCACGCGAACTTAAGATTACTTAGCAAAACACTACCGTGATCCCCCTTTATAGAAATATAATCCACGGTTAACAATGATAAGCAATTGTTGATGAATAACAAGTATGATAAGTACTCAAATAAGCTCACTATTTCAAATAAAAACTTACTTAAATCTGACCAAGAAATGTTTTAATTCAACCTTAGATACTACACACTAGAGAAGAAAAGAAAACACAACAAGTAGAAATTGATATGACTCACAATTTCAATTGTTATACTCGCTACAATCTCAACTCTTAAGATTGAAATTGATAAGGGGAAATTGAATTAGGAAACCTTAAGTTTTCTCACGTGAAAGTGAAGTGTTTAATATGAAAATTGACCTCCCAAAACCCTACTTAAGCAAGTATTTATATTTGCTCTCTTTAAGGTTAGAAAATACACAAAATTATAACTATGCCACTTTTAAGGTGGCCGATCCTAAATGAGAATTACGAACAAAATGAAAGTTTCCCAAAAGAAATTACAACATAAAATAGTCCAAAGAACAATTACAAAGTATAAAATAATATAAATCTTCAAGAGCTAATGCTTCCAAGTGAAATCAATTGCAACGGGCCTTTGGATGCAAATCCAATGATGTTCCATAGCCATCAACTAATGTAAGACATGTTAGCATCCCATGGAGAAATATTATTATACCTGTAAGATTATTACTCAAATATTTTTTAGATAAGAAGAAATAAACTAAAATATGAGCCATTTGGATCATCATCTAAATCAAGTTCTATGAGCATCTATGGTGGTGGAAAATTTCCCATCATCGCTTTGGGTTGCTGAAAGATTTGCCCTCAAATCTAGAAGGTCATTTCTGGAACTGAACCCAGACATCTTTGTTGATCTGTTCTCCTAGCTATCAGTTGTAGTGGAAGTAGTTTTTATCTACTCTTGAAACTGGTGTACCTCAGATGGAGTCATAGGTGATAGTACTATGTGAGACCCTCCTATACTGAACATATAGGTGTTCTTGAATCCATAATGTAACACTACCCAATCAAACATCAAAGGTCTACCCAACAACAAATGGAATGCAAGCATAAGAATCATATCACATAGGATCTCATTGTGATATTTTTGCCTAACACTCACAGGCACCTTTGATATAAACTATGCCCACGTGTGACGAAACCCAATACCAATACATTCGGAATTGCTACCCAAGATGCCAAACAATCGAGTGGAAACTGCGACCCGTTGCCTATAAGTGAGGTAAGAACCTTGGTATATTATGTAGACGCCACAATCGGGATGAAAGACCGATTGATAAGTCGGGATGAATGCTACGGAATAAAATCCGATAAGTTCTAGAGTAGTTCTTTAAAGAACCAAGAGATGAATTCTCTCAAAAGTGTTTTTTTCAAACTTGTATGTCGTATGTTCTATGTTCTAAACCCTAGAAGCTTTATAGTAGGGTTTACAATTCATAATAATAAAAGCCTAAAATGACATAACATCATTAAGTTGTGGAAAAATAACAAAACAGGGACTTAAAGGCCGGCAGCGTTGGAGCCGGCGTAGAGCATATACACGACTGTGCCTTCTAGACGTATATGTTTCTGTGGATATTCTTGACACCATATACGGCCGTGCCTTTTAACCTTGTATATGACCATGTATGTTTCTGTAGAACCTCCAGACTCACTACACGCCCGTGCCTTGTAAAGACACGCCCTCTTCAACCCGTATCCGTTATAACTTGTACAAGAGCAAGGGCATTCCCATGGTTGTTCTAATCCATTCTGGCTCCATGATTGCTCCAATCCCTTTCGACTTCGTGGACATCCTTTATCAACCCATTAAGTGCTTCCTTGAATCGTTTCGCTCAAGTTCTTGTGATCGGTCCAGGTGGCACTTCAAGAGAATCCACAGTCCATCTTCTAGCTTGGCTCCCATCATGGCTCTCATCATTCCCTTCCTCTTGAAAAGGATTTGTCCTCAAATCATCGCCTACATCAAAAGGACTCAAATCAGTAACATTAAACGTAGCACTTACTTGATACTCATGTAGTAAATCTATCTTGTATGCATTATCATTGATGCGCTCAAGAATTTGAAATGGTCCATCGCCTCTAGGAAGTAATTTAGATCGACACTGCACAGGAAACCACTCTTTACGCATGTGAACCCAAACCCAGTCTCCAGGTTCAAAGACAGCTTGTCGACGACCCTTGTTAGCTTGTTTCACATATTGTTCTATTCTTCGCTCAATGTTTAGCCTTGCCTACTCACGGATCTATTTAATAAATTCTGCTTTCTTCTTGCCATCTAGATTAACATACTCAGAAATAGGCAGAGGTGATAAATCCAAAGGAGTTAGTGGATTAAAACAATACACAATTTCAAAAGGAGTAAACTTAGTAGCATAATACATTGTACGATTATAGGCAAATTCAACATGCGACAAACAATCTTCCCAACTTTTAATGTTCTTTTTAATGACAGCCCTCAACAAAGTAGATAAAGTTTGATTTACTACCTCAGTTTGACCATCAGTCTGTGGATGACAAGTAGTAGAGAACAATAACTTAGTTCCTAACTTAGTCCACAGGGTCTTTCAGAAGTAGCACAAGAACTTAGCATCTTTATCCGATACGATTGTTCTGGGCATACCATGCAATCTCACAACTTCTCTAAAGAACAAATTAGCAATATTGCAAGCATCATCTGTTTTGTGACAAGGAACGAAATGTGTCATCTTAGAAAATCTATCCACAACTACAAAAATAGAATCTCAACCATGCCTAGACCTGGGTAATCCTAACACAAAATCCATGGAAATATCTACCCAAGGCTCATGAGGAATGGGAAGTGGGGTATAAAGCCCATGAGGTTGGACTCTAGATTTTGCTTGCATACACGTGATACATCGCTCACAAATCCTCTCAACATCTCGTTTCGTGTGAGGCCAATAGAAGTGTTCCTACAATACCCCTAAGGTTTTAGCTACTCCAAAATGTCCCATTAAACCTCCTCTATGAGACTCCCTCACTAGTAATTCTCTTAAAGAACAATTTGGAATGCATAGTTTACACTCCCTAAACAAGAAGCCTTCATGTTTATAAAATTTACCATGACCACTTTTCTCACAATGCACATATTCTTCACAAAAATCTTGATCAGTAGCATACAATTCCTTAATGTGCTCAAAACCAAGCAGTCTAGAACTAAGAGTAGAGATAAGAGCATACCTTCTAGAAAGTGCATTAGCAATGACATTCTCTTTACCTTGCTTGTAGTGGATGACATATGGAAATGTTTCGATGAACTCCACCCAACGAGCATGCCTTTTGTTTAGCTTATGTTGCCCCTTTAAGTACTTCAAGGATTCATGATCAGTGTGGATCACGAACTCTTTTGGCCAAAGATAGTGTTGCCAAGTCTCCAGTGCTCGAACTAGTACATATAACTCCTTGTCATAAGTAGGGTAGTTCAAAGTTGCCCGACTTAGCTTCTCGCTAAAGAATGCAATTGGTCTTTTCTCTTGCATGAGCACTGCTCCAATACCTAATCCTAAAGCATCACACTCAATTTCAAATGTTTTAGAGAAATTAGGTAAAGCAAGTAATGGCACTTGAGTCAGCTTATTTTTATTTTTAAGCATCTGAAAGGCCTTCTCTTGTTACTCTCCCCATCTGAAACCCATGTTTTTCTTAATTACCTCAGTAAGTGGTACTGCAATGGTGCTGAAATTCTTCACAAATCTCCTGTAAAAGCTCGCTAGTCCATGGAAACTCCGCACATTACTTACATTAGTTGGACTAGGCCATTCTTGGATCGCACGAATCTTTTCTTCATCAACCTGCATTCCCTGTGCACTAACAACAAAACTAAGAAACACAAGTTTGTTTATGCAAAAAGTGCACTTTTTGAGGTTAGCATATAATTTCTCCTTTCGAAGCACTTCTAAAACATCTTTTAAGTGAGATATATGGTCTTCCAAACTCTTGCTGTAAATGAGGATATCATCAAAATAGACAACCACAAATTTTTCCAATAAAAGTCCTCAAAACATGGTTCATAAGTCTCATAAAAGTACTAGGTGCGTTAGTTAAACCGAAAGGCATTACTAACCACTCATACAATCCATATTTTGTCTTAAATGCGGTTTTCCATTCATCACCTTCTTTCATTCTAATTTGGTGATATCCACTTTTCAGATCAATTTTAGAAAAGACACTAGACCCATGTAACTCATCTAACATGTCATCTAAGCGAAGAATGGGATGACGATACTTTACCATGATGTTGCTAATGGCGCGGCAGTCAACACACATTCTCCATGACCCATCCTTCTTAGGCACCAAAATCATAAGCACTGCACATGGGCTCATGCTTTCTCTTACGTACCCCTTCTCCATTAACTCATCGACCTACCTTTAGAGTTCCTTTATCTCCTCTGGATTACTCCTATAAGCTAGTTTATTTGGAATCAATGCTCCGAGTATAAGGTCAATCTGGTGCTCAATACCACGAATAGGTGGTAAACCCGTTGGAATCTCTTCAGGGAAGACATCTTCAAAGTCCTACACAATAGACACAACCACACTAGGCATAGAGTTAAATAATTCGTTAGTATTCAAACAAGTATCCTTAAAAACTAGCAACAACATAAGTTGCTTCATCACTAACGCTCTCCTCACTACGCTCACTCTTGCCACACAACTCTCCTTTTGCAAGGCTGCACTCTCCTTTTCACTCACCACCAAAGTTGATCCCCCTTCAACTTGGTCTCTCACACTCTTTCCAGCCTTCCTCTCTTTTTCCTTTTGATATCGACTTTTGTATTCCTTTTCTTTCTTACTGTCTTTTCCTCTCTCACTCTCCCTCTGTTTTTCACTCACCTTATATTTTGCAAAAGACTGTTGTAGCTGCAACTGATCCTCATACACCTGTTTAGGTGTTAAAGGTTTAAGATTAAAGCTTTTCTCTTGGTGAACAAGTGTATACTTGTTAGAAAAGCCATCATGAACAACCTTCCTATCAAACTGCCATGGCCTCCCCAATAACACATGACATGCTTGCATCGGCACTACATCACATAACACCTCATCCTCATACCTACCGATGTGAAAAGCAATCAAGGCATGCTTACTCACCTTAGTCTCGCCACTGTCAGTCAGCCACTGCAATTTATATAGACTAGGGTGTTTAGTAGTCTTGAGTTCCAGCCTCTCAACAATAAAATTACTCACCACATTAGTGCAACTTCCTCCATCAATGATCAAACTGCAAATATGATCACCTAGATAACATCTAGTATGAAAGATATTCTCTCTTTGCACCTCCTCTTCTTCCTTCACCTGCACATTCAAAGCTCGCTTCACTACTGCCACTAACCTCCCTACTGCAGGCTCCTCATCACCACTAGCATCCTGTAATGGAGGCATATCATCCTCTTCACTATCCCCCTCAGTCTCATACTCACCATCATCACGCAGAATCATAACACGCCTATTCGAAGATTGACTAACAATATGGCCTCTACCTTGGCATTTAAAACATCTAATGTCATGATTTCTAGGAGTAGAAGAATCAAGTTTACCTTGGTTACTAGGAGTAGAACTCGCTTGCCTCTACTCTCCTTTCGGTTTGGTGGGTAAAGGCTTTTCTTCCTTCTTCCATTGGTTAGTCTTCCAGGTGGATGAACCAGCACCCTGTTGAAACCGTGCAGTACTACTACCTTTCCTCCTGTGTCGGTTCTCAACCTTTATAGCCATATGAACCATATCTTCCAATTCTACATAATGCTGCAATTCTACAACATTTTGAATTTCTCTATTCAATCCAGCAAGAAACCTAGCCATGGTAGCCTCTCTATCCTCCTCTACATTCGCCCTAATCATAGTAACTTCCATCTCCTTGAAATACTCATCCACACTTCGGCTTCCCTGCTTAAGAGTTTGCAATTTGTTGTGCAATTCACGATAGTAATACGCAGGCACAAACCGCTTCTTCATCACCCTCTTCATCTCTTCCCACGACTCAATAGGTAGTTTGCCATTCCTTCTTCGATTCAATATTAGTTGATCCCACCACACTATGGCATAATCCGAACATTCAATGGCAACAAGTTTCACTTTCTTTCTCCCACTATAGTTGTGACAATCAAACACCATCTCTACCTTCTTCTCCCACTCTAAGTATACCTCGAGATCATTCTTCCCTTGGAAAGGAGGAATATTCATCTTTATACTACTCAATTGATTATCCTCTCTATTCTTATCTCCTCTTTCTTCCCAATCCCTAGTTCCTCTATTCCTACCACTATAACCTCTATAACTCCCGACAGAAGGTTCATCAAATTCATCATCCAACTTTTCATCTCCACCCCTTTATACTCTCTTAGAACAACCCTCCCTCTTACGCCCTTGGAAGACGTTTTTAGATTGCTCTAGTCTTTGCTCTACCGTCTCATGAATTTATTCCATCCCCTCCTGAAACATCCTCTTCATCTTACCCCTCAATGCCTTAATCACTAACCTAGCATCAAACCTTCCCCTTTCACTTTCAAGAGAATGTTGCCTCGACATAGTTCCTGCAGAAAAAAGGTTAGCACGAACACAAATATACATATGATTAAGTCTCATGATACACTCCCTTACGTGTTTCGCTCCAAGGATGATATCACACAGTCACTCGTGTATTCTCCCAAGCAATAATAATATCAATTCACCAATTCATCTTCTCAATTCTCTTGGAACTAACCCAAACTACACCAATTCCCTTCCATAGAATTCAAAACAACTCTAGGGCTTGAAATTTTCCTATTTTTCTTTCCTTTTTGTTGCCTTTGTTTTTTTTTTTCTCTTGATCACGTTCCTCTTTTTTTTTTTTTTCTTGTAACAACAATGAATAGAAGGCACTACACTTTCAATAAACAATTAACACTATGGAATTGAGTATGAACAATTGATATGAATGATTGGAGTTAGGGTTTTGATGTTACATTCCTCAAACCGAACTAATGTTTAACAAACCTAGGCTCTGATACCAAACTGATACGAACCACGCCCACGTGTGACAAAAACCAATACCAATACGTTCGGAATTGCTACCCAAGATGCCAAACAATCGAGTGGAAACCGCGACCTGTTGCCTATAAGTGAGGCAAGAACCTTGGTATATTATGTAGACACTATAATCGGGATGAACGCCACGAAATAAAATCCGATAAGTTCTAGAGTAGTTCTTTAAAGAACCAAGAGAGGAATTCTCTCAAAAGTGTTTTTTTCAAACTTGTATGTTGTATGTTCTATGTTCTAAACCCTAGAAGCTTTATGGTAGGGTTTACAATTCGTAATAATAAAAGCCCAATACGACATAACATCATTAAGTTGCGGAAAAATAACAAAACAGGGACTTAAAGGCCAGTGGCGTTGGAATGAAGGCTGGCGACATTGGAGCCGGCGTAGAGCATATACACGACCGTGCCTTCTAGACATGTATGTTTTTGTGGATATTCTTGACACCATATATGGTCGTGCCTTTTAACCGTGTATATGACCGTGTATGTTTCTGTGGAACCTCTAGACTCACTACATGGCCGTGCCTTGTAAAGACACGCCCTCTTCAACCCGTATCCGTTATAACTTGTACAAGAGCAAGGGAATTCCTATGGTTGTTCCAATCCATTTCGGCTTCATGATTGCTCCAATCCTTTCCGGCTTCATGGACATCCTTTATCAACCCGTTAAGTGCTTTCTTGAATTGTTTCGCTCGAGTTCTTGTGATCTGTCCAGGTGGCACTTCCAGAGAATCCACATTCCATCTTCTGGCTTGGCTCTATCATGGCTCTCATCAACCTTCGCCCTTAGTGTAACATGCATACTGCCCTAATTATTTAACTAATGCAAGCCATAAAGGCTAGGATGTAGGATAGTAGATAAATGTAATTTGTCTACTAGTGCAGTAGATATAACATTGTTGCAGCTACCACTATCAATGATGAGAACATAAAGGTAACCTTTGATCTTGCAAGAGGTGCAGAATATGTTCTCCCTCTGTATATCTCTAACATTAGGAGATATGGTTAGCATCCTATGTAACACATTAATAGGTAGATATTGTTCACCTGTATGCTCCTCATGTGTTTCTACAGTTTGGTCATCATAATACTCCTACAGTGCTATAAACAAATCTGTAGGCTCAGCCTGTTCCTCCTTATCCTCAACATCTTCCCCAACGCCCTCCATAACAGTCATCATCCTCTTATTTGGACACTGTGCTGCCATATGCCCAAATCCCATGCATTTTAAGCATTTGATTTAGCATGCTTTTCCACTAGTAGATCCGGGAACATTCTGCCTCACATTTGAGGCTATTAACTCTTTACCCTTCCTATAGGGTATATTTTCTCTAGCAGTGTTAGGGTTAGTTTTGTCCACTGCTCTCATTGTCTCACTTACCGCTTTTGTCTCTTTTGATTGACCGTTAGCTGCTATGGGTCTAGTAGTGGTATTGGGCCTACTACTCAGAGCCCTAAACAAGTTGGACTTCCTTTGCCTCTCACTTTCAAGGCCAACTAAATAACCTCATCAAGTGTACTATAGCGCTACAACTCAACAACATACGCTATCTCATGTTTTACCCTTGAGACAAAGGGTGCTAGGGTTTTTTTGTTAGGTTCAATCAACCCACATCTAATCATGAGTGTTTCAAATTCCTGCACATAATCATCCACTATCTTGCCTCCCTACCTTAAAGTCTGTAGTCACATAAACAGTTCCTATTTGTAGTGCTTAGGAATAAATCTTTTTCTCAACACCCTCTTCATATCCCTCCATGTCTGAATCTCAGCCTCCCCATCTCTATACCTGCTGATGATTAAATTCTTCCACCATAGTGCAGCATATCTTATAAACTCGACAACAGCCGATTGGACTCTAGCATTATCATTAATCTCATAGCATTCAAAAAGACCCTCAATCTTGTCTTCCCAATCCAAATAATCATCAGTTGATCCCTTGCCGCCATAAGAAGGCATCTGCAGCTTTACATACTCCAGTCCCTGAGGTGGTTTGAAATCCCTATTCTGATATAGGTTAGCCCCGAAGTTGTCATCCCTCTCTTCCCTGTAAGGATGATGACCCCCATCCATCCTTCTATTCAAATTTCCTTCCTCCACTACCCTATCTCTCTAATGAATCTGTGGAGCTACCCGAGGTGGTGCCTGAAGGCTCACCACTAGTGGTTGTGGCAAAGTCATCCTATCAATCCTAGTTGCTAAAGTAGCAACCATGATAGCAAGATCCTGGAGTTGTTCTTCCAAAGTCCTCCTACCTGTAGTATTATAGCCCTAACCTCCACCAACCTGGCTATTGGCTTCATTGCCAATTTCCCCATTTACACTCTTATTAAACATGATGCACTTTAAGGAAGTAGTTCCAAAATTTACAGCACACTCGTTCAATAATAGTAATCCAAATGTTTTAGTAACTACTATGATGTAATAGACGTCTCAAAGAGAATATCAAAGGCATAAGGAGAAATACTTTAGTACTCCAAATAAGTTAATAAATGAAGTACACATGCAACTAATTGAAGTAGATGGAATTAAATTCAACAAGAAGTGTTTAAGTAACTAGTTCAATTACTTTCACACTTTAATGATTTGTTTGAAGTATAATTCCCACCACTCAACCTTTCTTTTCTTGCCTTGATTTCACACTACACTCAACCACAATGTACAACACTTAACAAATACAAAATAATTAAAATCCACCACCACTTTACTACTCTTTTCCTATGGTGCCACTTCACTTGCTCCTACTACAATTGTCCATCAATTCAGACCAAAATTCATCCACACCGAAATGCATAACCCTTCACGATTTTTGGCAAACACAACCTTACATACACTCTACGGTTCACACTCCCAAACAAACAAGTTTCACCACTACAAACACTAAATCAAACTGCAACTTACACACCAAAACAGCAACAATTGAAATTTGAAAATTAAACCACTTCATTAATTGCAATCCTTCCACAATTGGTAAGAAGTAATTTTCAAATTCAAACAAACACACATTAACTCCTTCAATGTTAATGTTTGTTTTGAAAATCAAATAATTTCCAAATCTTCCACATTACTCAAATCTGGAAATGCTCAATTACTCCTCTAATTTTCCAAAAACAAACAATGTAAGGATCACAATTTTCTTCCTACACAATTGCACTTCCGAAATTGCATTCAAAATGCACTAGCTTTCCTCTTCCTTCATGGTGAAGCCTACAATATAGAAGCTTCAACAAGTACTCAAAAATCACTCCAACAAGTAGCAAGTTCAACTTCTACTCAAGACAATTCACGCCACTTCAAACAACTACAACAACAATTTCAATTTACTCCTAATTTCAGAATTAAAGATGTAA